>JAHTLZ010000277.1:3029207-3042774 GCA_023846285.1 Phrynocephalus versicolor | reverse complement strand
TCCTCCTCCTCCTCCTCCTCCTCCGGTGGTGGCGGTGGCGGCTCCGGCTCCGGAACGCTCCTGCGAGGGGCGGCCCCGATCTGCGATTTTTAGCGGGACTGCTTTTGGGGGGTCCAGTCCACCTCCAAAAACCAGGTGCGTCTTATGGTCTGGTGCGTCTTATGGTCCGAAAAATACGGTAAATGAGAAATCGATTGATACACTGGTAAAAGATACTATGATAAAATGGGCAGAAAACTTTGGCTACTCTATTCACTTAAGTAAATGGGACTCCTTGTGGAACACAGTAAAACTTTTTAAGTCGATAGCCTTTAAGGAAAACTGTTACAAGATGTTTTATAGATGGCATTTTTCACCTCACCGCTTATCTAAGATGTACAATTGTTCACCTAGATGTTGGAAATGTAAACATGATAGCAGTACTTTCTACCACATGTGGTGGACATGTAAAGAGGTAAACACATATTGGAGAATGGTAAAACTATTTATAGAGAGATCTTTGAAGATTAAGTTAGAGCTTCGACCAGAACTTTTCCTATTAAATATAATAGACATAAACATTTCCTTTGATCAAAAATATGTACTCCATCATGTAATAGTTGCGGCAAGGATACTATATGCAAAATTTTGGAAACAACCTGAAGCGCCTACTGAGAGAAATCTTCATGACAAAATAAGAGAATGTATCAAAATCGACAGGCTTTCTGGATTCCTGAAGGGAGAATATGAAGAGATCTCCAAAAGAAGATGGCAAGAAGTAGTTAACCTACTAACACTTTGATAATACTTTGTGATATCCTGTTATGTATGATCATTATCTTTTGGCTTGATGTATTCAACGTAACTTCTTATACTGTACCCCTTTCCCCCTTTTCCCTTCTTTCCCCTTCCTCTTCTCCCTAAAATCAATAAAACTCTTTAATAGAAAAAAAAAGGAAGTGGCCAACGAGTCTCCCCAGAGCCCTCTCTGTGTCCTTGTCCCCTCTTGCGCTGAACTAGCGTGTAAGTGCCTGCGCGTGGGGGAACCGGATCCCAGCGTCAACTAAGTGGCCATTTCTGTCTTTCAAACAGCGAATTGAAGAGATAATGAAGAGGACTCGGAAGGCAGAGCAGAATGAAGCCAAGGTAAGCACCTTTGAATGTCCGATCCAGTGTTTGGTGCTTCTGGATGCTTTAATGTAATGTTTTAATATACCAATGTAACTTTAATGTAATGTTGTCTTTTAATGCTGTAAGATGCCCCTCAATTTCCTGTTCTCAATACTTGAACATGTCTTAATTGTCCTGGACTGTATATTGTCCCTCGTTACTGTAAGCTGCCTTGGGTCCTTTTCCAAGGAGAAGGGTGGGGTACAAATACTCTAAAATAAATAAATAAATAAATTCTGCTTTTCAGTTTGCATTCAGGGACTCCTGGATTTTAAGAAAATCCACCTGAAATGGAGAAAGGCAGCTTTTCCTGAGCCCAGCGATCCTGATCGTGACATGGCGCAAAGAGGAAATTCTCTTTGTAGTTGATGCTGCAATTGATGAAGCTACCACGGGTCCAATTGGCCCCACAGTATTCCCTTTTTCTCTCTGAATGTGCCCTTTTTACCGACATGGCACTCAGTGACGTAGGACATGGTTTCCAAGTCTCTGCTTCCCCAGACGTTTCCTAATCTCTTTGCTTGACTCCTTCTGCTTCCTTTCATCCAGAATGCAGATAAGTCAAACGAGGAGGATGAAGATGTTGAGGAAGAGGAAGAGGAGGAAGAGGAAGAGGAAGAGGAGGACCTGGGCCTTGAGAAGCAAGATCAGCCCGGTAAGGGGGGGGGGGGTTCAAAGCAAAAGACCAAGCACACAGTTTGCCATCATGAAGGGTCATCCCCAGTAATCTGGTTGATTTTATTGTATGGCAACATGTATTTGTCTATCTCCCTGGGTTATTTTTACTGTTTGTATGCTTTGCTGTGAACCGCCTTGCTCTGTGGGGCGGTATACAAGTTGAATTAATAAATGATTTATTTATAAATAAATAATTTATTAATAAATAAATAAATCCAAATTATTTAGTAATCTGTAGGCTTTCAAGAGGCTTCTTGTTTTGTCCATCAGAGCACATGAAAAATGGTTGGGCTGAACCGTATTCTTCTTTGTCTTTCCCATCTGCCTATGATGACGTGTATTAAGACCCCAGATCCATTGCCAGTTTCTGTAGGTGTTTGGAAATAATTGAAATGATTTTTTTTGGCATACTGTTTGTCTCAGATTCTGTTTTTTAATTGTAGAAAAGGAAACGTTTGATAAGACATGTGTAGAGGATGGTGCAGAGGTTGGGCATGGCGACGCTTCCTTGGAGGAGAAGCCGAGAATGAGGACAGACGACATATTTGTGAATGGTGACCAGCAGGAGGAGGTTGACCAGGCAAATCATGATGGAAATTCTTTATATCTTACTCAGAGAATAGAAGCCAGGTAAGTTCAATGTCCCCACGTCCAGAGATCCCAGTGGTAACCCTACACCCCACAGTGGCCAAACAGTGCTGCTGAGTAGCCCAGCAGCAGTTCCTGCTTTTTGGACTCCCCAGACTCCAAAACATGGAGCCTGGGGAGTCCATCCCTTTTTGCCACCAGACCTTGGCATTCTTGGTTAAACAGTCCTGATTGTGGAGGCTGTCAACAGCCAGGTGGTGTGGGAGCGACTGCCAGCTACCATCTTCCAGGTCTTTGTGGAATCATCTATTGTGGCGGAGAACTCTATAAGTTAGTTTGGCCCATGTCTTCTTTAGACCAGTTGTCTGAAGCAGTGTCAAATTAGCATCTAAACTAGAGGTGCTCAAAGCCCATGTCCAGATAGTCCCTGTTGGCAAAACTTAGAACATAGGCAACAGAAATCTAAGCTAGTGATGACAAGTTTGCTTTAGATGATTGTTCTAAGTCAGTGGTGGCAAACCCATGGCAAGGGTGGCAAAGATGGCCCTCAAAGCCCTTTCCGTGGGCACCTGACATCGCCCCTTCACAGCCACCTGGATTCAGGTTAAATTGCTGTATTGGCACTTTGTGAAAAAATAGTGGGCTTTGAATTACAGTTTGGGCACTCGGTTTCTAAAAGGTTCACCATAACTGATCTAAATGTTTCTAGTATAATTCTGCATAAAGGCAAATTACAATTATTACTGGTGTGGGAGGATAAAAATTGGGGCAGTGGGAGGAGCAGAATTTGAAAAGTCTACTGGCTTTCAAAATAATGATTATTTGGCAAAAGTATACTTCTTTCGTTTGCCTTGGCTAACAAAAGCAAGTAATTTAGTTTAGAAGTAGATTAAGTTGCTGTTTTTGCTTTTATGGCTGCTTTGTTTTATTTGAGAGAATGTGTGCGTGTACTAAATTTTAAAAATTGTTTGGTGACTACCTCCGTTTATTAAGAGTGGCTATTTGAGATGCAGCTCCTCTCTTCTCAGCCCTCCAGCAAAAGAAACTGTTATTGAGAACTCTGAAGTCTTGTGCGTTAACAAAGCAGAACATTCAGTGGGATTGATATCTAACCTGAATGGAAAATCTTCTGCATGGAATTTTGAGGAGATCATTGACCTCAGCCTGCCCCCTAAGACGACCAGGCTAGACCCAGAGAGCCTTGCTGCTGATAAACCCACCCAGAACTTGAAAGACGCCGCTGCAGTGCCTGTAAGCCCCAAGCTGGCGTTTGAGGAAGAAAGTGCCATGAACTCCTTGACCAAACCCATTGAGACCGCATCAGGTAATAATGCACACGAGGCAGCTCTCTGCTTCAGGCCAGGCTGAACGAAAACCGACAGAATTTCAGAAGGCAGCAAAAGAGGGTATTCACTCAGGCTAAAAGGGTTTAGTTTTTACTGAACTTTGATTTCACACACGAGGTTCTAAAAAAGTTTTGTTTTATGTTTGAGAAGCCTTAAGGAATAAACTGACTGCCCTGAGCTAGGAAGGAAGCCAAGAGAAATGTCCGAATAATAGCCCTTGTTCCGATTTCCTGCCTAAATGCAGAAGCAGGCTCCAGTATCCCTTATCCCCCGTTCCTCTTCTTCCCCTTATCCTTTTAGTTAAAAGGAACCTGTACGTTTGGTACTGGGAGCCCCCAAGGGGAGTGACCCATCTTCTCAGCCCTAGGGTAGATTGTCCACCCCCACTTTTCCCAGAAATGTTAAAAACATTAAGTATGTGTGAGAGCATCTTATATGGACTGTGTTGCTCATCATGTTATTCCAACATGGAAAGTGTATGCCACCGGTTGACTGCATGAAATATACCCGTGACCCTTGCACAGAGGTCTGTTCCCTGCAGAGTAGTTGCGCCCCCTGTGGTGTCACTTGCATCTCCCGCCAAGCCCCAAGCTGGTCCCAGAAACTCAGTAGCATCTGTTGAGCATGTGCTGCTTAGTTTGAGAATGCTAAAAATGTTCCCTCTTGGTTTTGAACAGAACTGTGAACATTAGAACCTGGAAACCTCCTGACGGCACCTCAGGAACTTGACGTTTCGAGAAGTGATGAAGGCCTTGTCTTGAAGACGCTGCTTCTGAACCTTTTGTCCATTCTCCAAGTTTTATGCAAAAAAAATTAATAATAATACCAATTAAAGCCCTGCCCTGATGATGGTTTGCACCTTGAAATCCTTTCTTTCAGGGCGGCTCTCTCTGTCGCTTTGCAATATACCTGTTGGATTTGTTTAACAACATTTCTTTTATCATTTTTCTCTCAATGAAATGTTCACAATCCCCATCCCGGATGGGTCCTCACATTTTCCATTTGATGTAATATCTAATGGCTTATCTCAGAAATTAAGCAACGGCTCTCCCATCCAAGTTGCATTAAACTAAATATTTTAAAACTTGATCTAATGCACACTAAAACCAAACCTATGGTTTTTTTTCTCATGTGTTAACTAGCATTCGCCACTTACGGTTGCTGCTGACAACGAGGCACCATTTACAGAAGCCTCGACTTGGGAACACAGCACTGTGCTCCAGGTCAGCTAATAAACTTGTGTCTGATTGTCTCTAACCTAAACTTGATAGGAAATCTCTAACATATAAAAGCACTTGCTGCTGCTCCCCAGGAGTGAAATAGGAAAAGTAGACCCCAGTGCCTGGTCACATTCTTGATTCTGCACCCTTAAAAATTTTTACCTGGAGACTGAATGTCCCCCTCTAGCAACGATCCCAGGTGTGCCGTGGTGTGTAAACACATCATGAAACACATTATACAAAGGTCTACAGTACAAAGGCTAACGCTGCTTGGGATTCCAGGCAGATAACCTCCCAGTCTGCACATTTCAGGGCAAGGAGCGCCAAGCGATGGAGCACCTCGCCTTCATTATCCCAACACCCCCTCCTGCAGCCATACAAAACTTTCCCACGTCCAGCTGCTTCACGTTTTTTGAATGAGGGTGGCTCCCAGCCGAGCAGGCAAGGGAGTGGGTGCTCCAGCCAGCCAGCCGGCCGGTTGCTCTGTGTGGCTCCCGTACATTTTTTATGGGTTGGCGAAGTAGCTGTCCAGAGACGTTTCCAATGAAGGAAGCGGCAGCCATGGGAGCAGCATTTAGCCGGTCCTTCCTTTTGTGTCGTTGTCATTGGTTCTGTTTAAAACCATTAAAATAAAATCACCTGTATTTAAGTTGAGCTCACCTCTGTAAGTATTGTTTTTCTGTGTACATAAAACCAGTATTAGACCCTTGAAGTGGTGTGTTTATTTTTTAGTTTATTTTTTGACCCATGTCAGTTACTCTACGTGTTCTTTCATCCATCAGCTTGACCTCATTGCTTGCCTTGGCTTTCAAGGCTTCTGTCTTTAGCCTTAGCAGTGCCACCCCACAACCATCAGCTTTGTGTAGCAAGCAGGAATTAACTCAGCTTCTGCGAATCCCTTGAGCGGGGAGAAAAATACGGTGCTAGTTCCATTGTCCTTTGTGGTGAGGTATCTGCAAGAGCACCATTGTCGGAAGACTGGTCTGGCAGCCATTTCAGTCCAATGTCTCTTCTTACCACATCTTCTTCATTGCACGTGTTCCATCCCTTGCCAGCTCAGATAAATAAGAGAACCAGGCCTGTCCCCTCCCCCGTCATCGTGCTCCACGCTTTCGCCCAAACCCCTTGGCCCTTTTCCAGTGTCTTAGAACTGTTAGAACAGTGCCTTAGGTCCAACCAAGAGATGTATTTTTGTATGAGAGCTCTTTCATTCGGGCAGAGACAATCATCCTAACAACCAAGATGATCCCAATCCTTTCCCCCCCCTCCCCCGTGCAAACTGATGCCTGTTAAAATGCTTTGTTACAGCTGTATGTACATATATATGTGCACTGTTAAATAAACTTTGCAATTAAAAGGCATGTGGTCGTGATAGGTTTTTAAACCCCCCCTAAAGACATTTCGGTGCATTAAACAAAAGTCCTTTCCTGAAACGGCAAACCCGAAAGCTTCTGTACTGGAATGGTGTGGCAAACAAAACCCAACACAGAATCCAGACGAGCAGTATTTCCTGTTTATTTAGAGGAGAGGCCTTCATTATAACACAAGTTGCAACCATGCCGATGTTCTTATAAATGGGAGTTTTTACCCCCACAGGGCTTCGCAAGCGAAGCATCCTGTGCAGAAACTGAATGAGAAAAGCATATGCGAGAGCCATTTTCAGTAGCTATTGTAGGCAAACAAACCGTTTATAATTCAGCGAAGTTAGATGGGGATATGGCTTTTTTATTCTTAAATGCACCGAACGGGTGGCAGAGTGGCTCATTCTAAAATCAGCAGTGGCTGCTGGTGAAGATTAAACTGGTTAGAAGAAGCCATGCCCTGTAGGTTCAACGACAAGTCACCTTTATCTGTTATAAGGAGAATGATAAGTACATGCTAAAAGGCATCACCAAAAAGCCTTCATCTAAAACTGAAGATAGTCAAGTGGAATCAAGTGACTGTTTCTGGCTGCTCCTTGGTGTTGGTGGCCCTGAATTGGCCTTCTGTTTCACATCTGGCACGTTTGATGACAACGCTTCCCTCGCTGTGCCTCGAGGACTATAGTGTATGTTTTGTGGAGGAAGCACCAGAAGTTGTGGACAGAGTCTGGTCTCCAAGTATAGCAGAAAAAAGATACATTATCAGGAAAAGTGATGTGAAGGACACCTTCACCTTAAAATGGATGATACGTGGAAGGACCTCCATGTCTGTTAAAAGTAGAGAAGTCGAGTTGTTCAGGGAGAATTAATTCTAAGAACTGTGTATTTCTCTGCTAGACAGGAAAGCTCTGTTCCACAGCTATTGCACACTCTAGTCTGTGAAAGAGGAATGCTTTAAAATAAGGCACACGAAGGAGCGTATAAACCTCTCTGAAAGGATGTGTTGTGGTTTCATAGTGCCGGAAGGTGGCGCCAGGAGCTAAAGGACAGTCATGGGCACAGAGAAGAGACTAAAAATGCCCCCTTTTTAAAAAAAAGTTTTTTTCCTTGTATTTGCAGTAGTTGACTCAAGAGCTACCTTCCTTTGCTGGATCTGCCACACAAAAGAAGAGCAGAAAAGCACTCTGTAGAAACAGCCTTGTGCGTTCACCCTGCTTTTACTACGTGCCTACTTGTTAGTAACCTAAACAGCAGATTTGCCTAGACTCAGTTGTAAAGATCTGCAGATGAGGCTGAAAGCTTATTTGGAGGGGCAGATATCTGCCTTTAAAGGGGAGGGGGAGGACTTAAGTTGGCATGTGGGCATTTCTAGAAAGCAAATTGAGTGGCAGTGGTTTCTAGGAAGGTTTTATTTAACCTCGCCTGCTGAAGGGGCAGCATCGAGAGAGCAGAAGGAGCATGCCCTACGTACTTGAAGAAAACAAAAGGAGGCCAGGCACTACAAAGGGGAAACCCTACAGACAGGTTGCTTGGTGAGATGGATGCATCCAAGCAGAAGGTTCAAAATCTATCCTGCGGCAAGCGGCTTCCCTTTACAGCTTCTTGGCACAAGGGGCGCAGTAGATTTGCTCGGTGTGATAGACGAACGGCTTGTTGGCCAGCGGGACAGAGCATTTCTTGCAGTTGAAGCAGTAGTCATGCCAGGACTGGCCTTCATGGCTCACCACGTTGGTGCCTTTCCCAAAGCCTGTTGAGAAAGATGGAGATAGGGCTGAAAGACAAGGAAGCCGATGGATCATGCAGCAGCTACATTTGGTGCAATTAGACGGCAGCAAGGGCACACCCTGGATCTCCCCAGAAAGGGTCACTTGAGCAGGAGCAATCGTCCTTAAAGCAACCCTCCTGTCAGCTGCGGATCCACTCAGCAAAATGTAACCTCACCGCTGGGCCAAAAAGTACCTGAGTACATTTCCCCATACACGGTGTGATCGCCAGAAAACTGAACCTCTCCACGATCAGTCAAAATTGAGATCTATTTCCCTGTGTGATCACACCTATAGCCTTTTAGCTCATGCAAGGATAGAGTGTCCCTTTTGCGGGGGGCAGTGTAAGAAAAGGCACCAATTAGAGTCCCTTGAATTCAGGAAGTAAACTTTGGAACGTCCCATGCAGAACTGTTGGCTTTAAAGTCCTGCCGAAAACACCAACCAGGCTCTTAGAAGTGCAGCTGCTGACTCAGCTGGTACAATGAAAAGCAGTATTGTTTGATCAGAAATTTGGAATTGCAGATGCTGTGATTGGGCGGGGGGGGGGGGCTGAATCTAGCCTTACGACAGCTCCTTACGTGCCTACAAGGCCTTCCTTGTTGTCGGAAAAGGCTGGTCACACGCAAGTCTTGTATGAAACCAGCGGCAATTCCAATGAGTTTGTCTCATGGTTTCCAAGAAGGATTTAAGCAGAATTAAGTCCTTTGGAACATGGGAAGCAATTCTTCTCAAGAGAAGGTAATCCCGACATTCTCCAACAAGCCATAAGGGTTGGAAACCCAGTGTGTCATATGCGCAGGGATGAATCGACACATCGCGTCATCGTTGAGAGAGGCTTTATTGGGCGTGCCGGCTTACCTGTGATGGGGTTCTTGCAGCCGCTGCATTTCTTAGCAACAAAAGACTTGTAGCAATCCACACAGTAGAACTGATCCTCAACGGCCGTGAAGCGTTGCCCGCCCAACTTCTTGGAGCAGGTAGCGCAGACAAAGCACTCAGAGTGGTAAGGGCGCTCCTGGTAAGCGACTCCGCCAGAAGTGATTGCCTACCGTGGAGAAGTCAACAATTCACCAGTAAACTGCTGCCTATTTTCCCAGGTAAATTTTGCCCCTTACTCAAGTCCCAACCACACTCAACTTGTGCACCATCTGGGGAAGATGTTTTTCATCTCTTTGTGTCTTAATTTCAGGGCTATAACTTAATCCTGGTACAGTGAGGACCCATCACGGTCCTGTGTTAGGTATGAGGCAGCCCTGACCAGAATTCTCTCTGTAAAATGGGACAAAGTTGAAATAATTGCCCCTCTTTCACATCAACCTCACAGAATCCACAGCAATTGTTCCCACCACCTCTGAGTCTCCAAATGCTCTGGACATAAATTCTCAGAGGTCCCAGCAAAGCATCAGGGAGTTGGGGTGTCAAAGACAGAACTAGTTGGCCAACAGCAACAGAAATGACAACAGGGAAGGAGGTGTAATTGCTACCCTAGTTTTCCCTCTAGTGATGGAGTTCATCAGATAGGCACCCCTTCACAATCTGATTTGTGAGATATTCCCACATTTTCATTCCAACAACCTATCACAAAACAAAGCGTGTTGGATGGCAAGACCCAGAAGCCAGGGAACGCTTGTTTATGCTTCAGGATAGCTCCAAAACCAAGAACCAAGTATATCATCCTCTTGGATGCTGGATGGTTTTTTTAATTCTTTGTATACTTGATGGTTTTAATCTTAATATATGTTTTATTTTAAAATGTGATATGTATATAGTGTTTTAAAATTCCTTATTTTAACCTATGGTGAGCCACTTGTGGAAAGAAAGGCAGCAAATCAATCAATCAATATGAAAGTTAATCTTTAAGGTTATATAATCAGACTTGGAAGAGACCTCAAGGGCCATCTAGTCCAACCCCCTGCCATGCAGGAACCCCCATCACAGTATTTCCGACAGATGGCCATCCAGCCTCTGTTTAAAAACCTCCAAAGAAGGAGACTCAACCACCCTCCGTGGCAGCATATTCCATTGCCAAACAGCTCTAACCATCATGAAATTCTTCCTAATGTTTAAATGGAATCTCTTTTCTTGTAGTTTGAGACCATTGCCCCTCGTCCTAGTCTCTGAAGCAATGGAAAACAAACCAGTCCCTTCATCAATGTGACATCCTTTCAGATATTTAAACATAGCTATCATATCCCCTCTCAGCCTTCTTTCTGTAAGGCTAAACATTCCCAGCTCCCTAAGCCGCTCCTTGTAAGACATTTCTTCCAGACCCTCAATCATCTTGGTCGCCCTCCTCTGGACCCGTTCGAGGTTGTCAGCATCCTTTTTAAATTGAGGTGCACAGAACTGGACACAATACTCCAGGTGGGGTCTGACCAGAGCAGAATAGAGTGGTACTATCACTTCCCTCGATCTAGACATGATGCTTCTGTTGATGCAACCAAGAATCGTGTTGGCTTTCTTGGCCACCAACGCCAACATGTGCCACATATTTTGTGTCTTTTGTTTTTGTTTTGTTTTGTTTTTCTTTTATTTTTCCCTGCAGTTCAATCAATCAATCAGTTAATTATCTTATGCCTGTGCCAAGGGAATAAAAGGAACCTCAGGCTTTTTGGACAGAAAGACAGACTCCCAGTAGGATAAGAGCGTCCAAGAAGACTTACATTCTTGCACTTGACACAGATCTTGGCAAATTTATGCTCATGGCAGGAGACACAATAGATCTCATCATCTTTGGGGAAGAAGCTTCCGGTCCCAATCACATTCTTGCACTGACTGCAAGTGAAACAATCTTTATGCCAGATGATCTTCTTGTACTCCACATTCTGGTCACCTGCAAGGAAGAACAGACCAAAGTGAAGGCTCTCTACACAGTTGACTGCAGAGGAAACTGGAATGTAATCCCTTGGGGTTGATCAGACATGATTTGGGGAAAGTAAGCTGTGTCCTTGTACACTTTCAGAATCAAAATAGGTGGGAATCAGTAGGCTTGCATTATTTCCCGCATTAAAGGTTCCTTTTAATTCCTCCAAAATCCGTCATCTTTTTTTTTAACCAAGTTGTACCAATTATTATGTGACTCAACAGCAACCCACTGAGCAAAAATAACTAAGTCGATAGTAGTTGTGAGTTTTTTGGAGCTCAGGGAACTAGGAGTTCTCTCTGTGCTCTAGGTTATAAAGTTCCCTTTATAACCCAGAGCACAAAGAGTTCCCATTTGGGAAAATCTAGTGGTAAATAAATAAATAAATAAATAAATAAATAAATAAATAAATAAATAAAACCCAGAGCACAGAGAGGACTCCTAGTTCCCTGAGCTCCTTGCCCTCTGAAGATGCCATCCACAGAGTCTGGCAAAACGTCAGGAAGAAAAACTTCCAGAAGTTGGCCAAACAGCCCGAAAAATGCACAACAACTATCGGATCCTGGCCATGAAAGCCTTCGAGAATACAATAACAAAGTTATTAAAATAATCATTTTCTTGCCAACTTAAAAAAAAAAGCCCACACGTACATTTCCTTTGGCCTTCCTAGATACCAGCAGCAGGAGTTATATGGAGGAGAGTAACAACAGCAGAGAAGTTTTAGAAGAAGCCAGGACAGTTGTAAATGCCAGCTATGGGTTAAGAAGAGAGTGAGATCAACCTCTACCTTACAGCATCAGTGGCCAAAGCAATCTTCTCTGGTGATAGTGGGCACGTTGAAAGACTTGGGATTCGTCAAGGGGTTCCCAATTCAGAAGCATCCCCAGATGTTGCTAGACTCCAGCTGCCAGAAAACGTCAACCCAGCATGGCCGGTGGTCAAGAATTTTGGGAGCTGACTTTGACAATCTCTGAAGACCAACAGGTTACGATCTGCTGGTGTCAACAAGAGTTGTTCTCCTGACATGGGGGCAGCAGCAACCCTGGCTGAATGTCAGCAGTGACAACAGTACTTGAGAGGAACAACCCCATCATTGACGCCACCACCTCCATTCAACCTAGTGCCATTGCGGGTGGACTCTGTGCCCAGGGATATTGCTGGTCGTGTTGTCTAGCCCTTGGACGCACTGGCATTTTATCCCTCCTTTGAAAGCTCGCACGGGTCATCCCATGGACAGAAGCCCACTCCATTTTCCTGAGGTTCCGGGGGAAGCCGGTCGCTCAGAAGTAGACACAAATGCAATGGATACCTACCGGCAACAATGGGCTTGAGGCACCCCTTGCAGTGGGGTGCACCCTCAGTGGTGCTACACTTGTTACACCACACCTTGTTGTTCTCCTTCAGCATGAAGGGCTCATTCACGAGAGACGTGTAGCACTTGAAGCACCGGAAACAGTTCTCGTGCCAGTAGCGATTCTTGAAATGCAGCTCCTACACGGAGGAAAGCCACCATTATAGGAGGGACAGAAAAATATATTTTTCCAAAGAACAGGAGGAAAACCAGAGCTGATTGGTTCCTGCTGCAACACGAGGAGGGCCAGAAAGAGCAGTTGCAACTGCGGACAGAACTCAGAATAAATCCCCACAGCGAATTTATCAGAAACCAGCACAAGCATTTGTGGTTGTGCCCTGAGGCACACAACTCCACAATGTAGCTTTCTTCATTGGCACCAATTCACCACTTAAATTCACCCCAGTCGAGCATCATCAATAGGATTCTAGCTGATGTTCAGCACCAGGCAAAGATACTAATACATTTAAGCACCAAACCCTACCTGTAGCTTTCAGGACAGATCTAGTAGACCAGCCCTTTTTTTTTTCTGGTCCTCAACTCTCCACCCAAGGGCACAGTAAACTCTTTTGGCAAGGAAAACAATTTGGTTTTATTCAGTGGTGCTGAAGAGGGAGAAATATTGTGTGCCACGCCCTGTGGATGTCCAAACACGGCTCCACAACAAGTCCATTCTGCTCATGGGGACCTAAGGCCCCTTTTAAAAACTCCCTCCAGAGAGAGCTCAGGCTGTTTCCAACCAGGCTGGGCGTCCTGCTCAGGGCCAGGCTCCTACGCCTACTTTCTTTTAAAGCTGATTCTTGAAAACGGGTTTTATTTATTTATTTGAAATCTTTTTACTCTCTCTTTCTCCTTAAAAGGGCCCGAGGCAGTTTACTACAGTTAAAAGACCAGCCTTTGGGAGCCCTGGTGGGCAGAAAAGCCAAGGAAAACATTATGAATGAACAGATGGATGGGTGGGTGGATGGATGGGTGGGGGATGGGTGGGGGGTTTGATGTGTTGGGTGGGTGGGTGGATGGATGGGGGGTTTGATGTGTTGGGGTGGGTAGGTGGATGGATGGGTGGATGGATGGGTGGATGGATGGGTGGATGGATGGATGGATGGATGGGTGGATGGATGGATGGATGGATGGGTAGGTGGGTGGGTGGGTGGGTGGATGGATGATGGGTGGGTGGGGGGTTTGATGTGTTGGAGTGTGTGTAGGTGGATAGGTGGGTAGGTGGATGGATGGGTGGGTGGTTGG
>JAHTLZ010000277.1:3009716-3029197 GCA_023846285.1 Phrynocephalus versicolor | reverse complement strand
TGGATGGGGGGTTTGATGTGTTGGGGGTGGGTAGGTGGATAGGTGGGTAGGTGGGTGGATGGATGGATGATGGATGGATAAGTGGGTGTGTGGATAGGTGGATGGGTGGGTGGGTGGGTGGGTGGATGATGGATGGATAAGTGGGTGGGTGGATAGGTGGATGGGTGGGTGGATGGGTGGGTGGGTGGGTGGATGATGGATGGATAAGTGGGTGGGTGGATAGGTGGATGGATGGGTGGATGGGTGCGTGGGTGGGTGGATGATGGATGGATAAGTGGGTGGATGGATGGGTGGTTGGTTGGGTGGATGCTCAACCACTAACACCCACACCCCACAACCCTTTAGAACAAACCCATCCTTTGCAGGCACTCATCTCCCGGTTGCTAACCTTGGTATCAGCTCCGATCGGTTTGCGGCACTCGGCGCAGGTGTTGGCGCAGAACTTCTCAAAGCACTTGACGCAGCAGTGGCGCCCTTCCTTCTCCACATACTTCTTCCCGTGCAGAGGCTGGCGGCAATAGTGGCAGTCAAAGCGGTCCGACATGGTGCCCACCGTGTAACTGCTGGGCCCTTGGGAACAAGAGGGGAGGGAAAAGAATAAACTTGACACAAGTTTCTTCTCCCCTTCCTTCCTTGGCTGGAATCACATCCAGGAGCCGGGCTTCTGTCTTTCAAAGGAAACATCCTTGGCCATGATTTTTTTTTCTGCCGGTGTATCGCTGTGCTTCTCTATCCTTCCGCATCTCTATCAGAAAGATGCCACAGGCATCTGTTGCAGAAGGGTGATGGTGTAAGGTTTCCCTCCCGATACCCTAGCAGACTGTGCTGTGCACACCCCAATCTTACACTGCCTATGACAGCAGTTGGGCAATGAAGCCTCGTGGTGCCAAGGTTAAACTACAGTCCTGCTTTGAAGACTGCTCAAGACCTCCGTTCAGTCCCAGTGGTCTCAAGGAGTTGACTTGAGGTTGACTCAACCATCAATCCAGGTTGGTAAATGTGCTGTCTGCATTATTAAAAAATACAAACCACCCAGAAACTGCTTTAAACACTAGACGATGGTATATAAGTGGCAACCTTTGCTTTTTGCTTGGTCTTGATCGTGCCATCGGGGGCCTGCTGGAGCAAGGAAATACTTATCCAAGTATCCTTACGCTCCTACCCTATATGCTATAAAACCAGTGGGTTTTTAATGTTGGCTATGAATATCTCCATTTCACTTTGGGGGAGACATGAAAGGTGGCAGCCCAGTTTCTGATGCCTTGCCATCTTTGTTCTAAACACTGTAGAAACAAGAAGCAAATGTCCCTCTTGCTCTCCCAGTTTTTTTTTTTTTTACCTTTTCAGCCAAAAGCAGGCAGGCAAACAGTTCCTTCCATCAGCTGTAGGAACTCAATAGGAAGTGTTGCATAGAATTAAAAGCAACAAATCCAAGAATTTGGTGGACTCCATTTCTCTCTCTCTCTCTCTCTCTCTCACGCACACACACACACACACACACACACACACACGAATTCCTGTTTCGAAAGATATTGTTTCAGATAGCCTTCAAGATTCAGCCCTGCGCCAACACAACAAGGCAGAGCCAAGAGGCGGAGAATCAAGTGGAGTTTGTCTCCCTAAAACAAGTACACAACCTTCAGAGGTCCAAAGTATGTAGGTAAGAGCCAGTGAAATGCTCCTCAGCGAATGAAATGGGCATGTTTATGTTTGTTTATCCATGCTCCTTTTGTCTTGTTCTAGAGGGTTGCCAAATAATTGGGTGTTCTTGAATATCATGGTTCTTTTAGGACCGGCTCACAGACCAGCAGCAACTGCTGCTTCAGACGAACCTTTGAAAGTTCCTCAAAAGGGCTGTGGGAGTTGTGGTCCAAAACATCCGGAGAGCTGAAGTTTGGGCATGCCTACCTTAAATTTTAAGAGGGTGATGGTGAAGAGTCTAGAAACCCAACGCTAACAGGAGCAGAGCTAGAAGGGTGGAGCAACCAGGGGTTAGAGCTAAACTGGGGCCTGAGAAATTGACAACCACCATTGGGCAACATGGACTGTTCCGTCCATTGTCCCTTGCATCCTGTAGCGTGATTGAGGATAAAGGTTAGGAGGAGGGCAACCCCAGAGCTCTTTGGAAGGACAGAAGGAGATAAATATAAGTTATATCTTCTGAAAACGTTGGCAATACCCACAAGGCTCCAACACCCAGTACTAAGGTTCAGGTTTGGATTTTGGAGCTCTAAGGATAGAATTAGGGTCATGAGAACATGGGGGTGCCGGAAGAATATGGGCCTTGTTCCTACTCTGTTCCGGACATGTTCCAGCAGTTGCTGGCCAGACAACGCTGTTGGTGCTTTCAATCCCCTTCGTCACAGGACGTATCCAGGACTGGAACACCGTCTTCCCTCTGGTTTGCCAAAATATGTCCAGTGATCTTAAACTTGACCTGTCTCTCATCAATCCAGCCATCCACCACCTCATCAATCATGACCGAGACGGACTGGGGAATTTGGGCTGTTGGCCATCTCTTTCTTCACTAGCCTTGGTTTTACCCCAGTTTTTGTTTTGTTTTGTTAAAGCAACATGGGAAAACGGGAGCTCAATGCGCTCCACAGCTTGTTAATTGCGGCTCACGCCTTAAGCTTTTTGAAATTTGAGGGTCACAGGGTACAAAAGAAGGTAACGAAGGGTTCCAACCGGGAGGCCGCTGGCCAGAGCGGAGAGCACTAAAAAAAACAAATGTGTTAATTGCTAACTTATTTCTGCAATGCTCTCCACTCCCCACCGCCCGCCTCTAAATATAACTGCATTACCCCATTGTTTTCCTGACTCACTCGCCATTTAAGCTCGATTACATGGAATTTGGGGGGATGCTATTTAAAGTCAGATTGTGGCATGGCAACGGGTAATGGAACACAGGCAGAGCTGATAAGCAGAGGGCTGTTGCATTGAATGACCCCCCCCCCCCCGCAAGAATAGTGGCAGGGATTGGAAGGGGGAAGGGAGGGTGTTGATAGCTGACAGGAGAGTGTAGCCTAAGAAAATGAAGGGAGGAACTTCATCCTGGCACTAGAGGAGACCCCTTCTCTCTTCCTCCTGTGCTGCCAAATGCACAGCAGAGGAACAGCTCCACTCAGGTGGTGGCTACGTCCCATCTCCACAAGCCAAGCCTGGCTACGAGGCTCCAGCAGACCTGCCTTTCCCAGACTAAATCTCCCATCATTCCCGGCCAACACGGTCTCTGCCTGGCACAAGCGCATCGTTTCCGAGGGGACACATGGGTTCCAGGCTGTCACCGTGGCCACAGATCAAAGCACCATGGTGGTCTTCTCCAAACTTCCCAGGATTCTCCAGTGAGAACCATTACCGCCCCTGGTGGACCAGGGCAGGCAGCATTGGGGAGACTGGACCGCTCTGTGATTTAGTTATTTGAGGTTAGGCCAACCTGGGAGGCCTTGGGCAAGCTGCACCATCCCAGGGATCTGCTTCTGAGGACTCTCTACCTAAAAAACCCTGGAAAAGGTTGCCATCGCTCAGAACTGACTCGACAACACATGGTTATTATTATTACTGGCAGCACTAGAAATGGAATTAGCTAGGGCTGGGCATTGCACTTCTCGCTGGCTTTATTTTGGAGCAGCCTTCCTCAATGGTTCTAGGCCATCATCCCACAAAGACCTCTTCCCCCCCTTAAAAACAAACAAATAAAATTTACATTTGGCTTCTCCGCTTGTTTATTCCTTTTTAAGCTCCCTGGGGGCTGGATGTTCTGAACTTTATCTATGCTACTTCTCCTTGTTTGTTTTACACTGTTGTTTCTATGCTTGTGAGTCTGTTGTGTCTGTACACCAACGGAGGTGTTTTTAAACAACAGCAGCAGAACATGTGTGCTTTTCGTAATACTTCAACTAACAATCTCTGTCCCTCAGGCTCTCTTGAGCTCTCAGGGAGGGAAGTAAAAGGATTCATTCTAATTTAATTCACACGGAATACTGGGTGCCATCCTACGGTCAACAGGAGTTAGCGCTTTCACAGAAGGGGTTCAAAGCAATTCTTATCCATGCATGCAGGACGCTCTTGAAAGGGGTACCTTCTGGGTGACCTGTAACATTGCTGGGGCCAGTCTTTAGGCATACGCCTGAGAGATGGAGGAAACAGCATGTGGTTTTCCCAAGACAACCAGTCGCCGGGCCCTGTTCCAGAACACTAAAAGAATGCATCTCTGCCCCTCAAAGACACAGGAACTTTTTTTTTTTTGCATGATGAGCCCATGGCTCAAACCATTGAAAACAGGGCACCAGCTTTGCCACGATTGTGCATAAGCAAAGGAAAGGCATGGATGATGGAGTCTGGCAAGGAACTCCGGTTTCCCAAGAACCAAAGGTTTTGCTTAAAGAACAAACCATGTCAGCAAACATCAGTGTGAGCACCTAGTCCTCAGAGGAGACGTTTGGCTTGGAAGCGAGTTGGTGAGGTAACACGGCAGCACTTCAATGCGGGACCAAGAGTCCTGCATAGTTCACCCAAAGCTTCGTTTTCTCCATTTGTTCCCATAAATTATGCTGGTTACCAAATCTGGAAATTCTCCAGACATGTGATTCTTGTGGACAATGGCTTGTTTACCCTGGAAAAGCAGAGGCTGTGATATTTAAAGGATTGCCACGGGGGGGGGGCGGGGGAGCCAAAGTCCTCAAACACACCCGTATGCTTTCGCCCTCAGTTTATCCTGTCTGTAAAATGGAGCAACCCTCTCAGCACAAGCACATGGAAAGCTGCCTTATACAAGGTCAGGGGGTCAGTCCCACACTGACAGACAGCATCTTGCTCGTTTCACAGTCAGAGGTCTTTTTGAATATGCCAAGAACCTTGAAAAAGAGGATGCTGTTAATGGCAGGAGAGGATCATCAGCAAAGCAGGAGGTCTACAACTCCGGTACAGATCACAAACACCTGTCCTAGACTTTGGGCAGTTTGTGGAGCTTCTGTGACCTTCTAGCCTAGGAGAAAGAATAAGGATCGCCATCACACTCCTGAAGTACGTTTGTTTGTTTGTTTGTTAAAAAAACTTCCCAAAGCAAACCAGAGACAGATCTGTTGCTTAGCAACCCCTTTGGAAACAACTTGTCACATTGTCTCCTGAATGGTTCACACCTTACAACAAAGCCTTCCTGGATCTGCAAAGGATGCATTGAAACCTTGGCATTAAATAAATAAATAAATAAATAAATAAATAAATAAATAAATAAATAAGAAAGTAAAAACCACATCTGTCAAACAAAGAGACACAAGCAAACCTGCGATCTGGAGTAGTAGTAGTAGAATCATAGAATCATAGAGTTGGCAGAGACCTCAAGGGCCATCTAGTCCAACCCCCTGCCATGCAGGAACCCCCATCACAGTGCTCCCGAGACAGGTGGCCATCTAGCCTCTGCTTAAAAACCTCCAAGGAATCATAGAATCCTACAGTTGGAAGAGACCGCAAGGGCCATCCAATCCAACCCCCTGCCATGCAGGAACCCCCATCACAGGGCTCCCGACAGATGGTCATTCAGCCTCTGCTTAAAAACCTCCAAAGAAGGACACTCCACCACCCTCCATGGCAGCATATTCCACTGCTGAACAGCTCTAACTGTCACGAAGTTCTTCCTAATGTTCAAATGGAATCTCTTTTCCTGTAGTTTGAGACCATTGTAGTAGTAGTAGCAGAAGCAGCAGCAGCAGCAAGAAGAAAAGGAGAACTACTACTACTATTACTACTTCTACTTCTTCTTCTTCTTCTACTACTACTACTACTAATAATAATAATAATAATAATAATAATAATAATAATAATAATAATAATAATAATAATAATAATAATAATAATAATAATAATAATAATAATAAATGTTTAAAGCCCTCTCTTGCTCAAAGTTCATTCAAAATTCAGTACCTGAATGCCGGTGGTAAGCCATCCTGCCAGGGGAAGCTAGGCCACCAGGTCTACTTGAGAGAAGGGAGCTGAGCTGATAAGGAAGCCTCCCCTTTTGATGGCCAGCATATAGAGGCTTTTAATACGGGGGGGACGGGCTCCCTTCTGCGATGTCCACACCCCCTCCCCAGGACTCATGGACCTCTTCCCACTCAAAACATCTTACCATTTTAGGTGATCTCAGGGGAGAAGAAGAATAGGACCCAGGCGAGGCACCCACTGGCCACATTATAAATACCTGCCTGGCTACCTCAGCCTCCCAAACCGTCCTAAAGCTGGTGAGCCTCAAAGAACTCGAATCCTCTCGCTGGAGGACAAAACGGTCTTGGCTGGAGAAACAGTTTGTGCACCGGTTCTTCACTCAGCTGCTGAGCTTAGTAACAGAAGATCCCCCCCCCCCCCGGGCTGTGGGATGGTACCCTTTGGGTGGCTTATGCATAAGCTACAAATCTTCACCACCAGCTGGTTCACCAGGGGTTCGGTAGGTTAGGTTGAAGTGAATGGTCCCAGCTCAGGAGGCACCGTCACAATTCAGCCTAGACCTAGCAAAAACTGGAGGTATTTAACCCCTAATCAGGTAACCTCTGGGCTACCACTTTCCTTAGGCTATAACTTAAGCTATAACTAGCCCATTGTTTATTGTGATGCATGAACCAACACCAACAGACAAGCCACGGTTTGGTTTCATCCAGGCATCACAACCACGGTTTGCAGTGATATCGGAACCCACTTCATCTCACAAACCATGGCTTGTGAGTAGTGGCCAAGCCAAGCACTGAAATCATGGTTATGAAGACAGCCTGCACATGGACACCAGTGGTGACGCCTCGTGGCTTCAGGGAAAAGTGGCCCCCCCCCCCCAAAAAAAGATCATTTTCCAAATCTCCAATGGTCAGATCCAGGTTCGGATGCAGTTTAGCCCTTAAGGGGCAACATATGCCCTCCCCTCGCCTCCCTCTACGAACTGAGTGGAGCTAAGCCTTCATTCTACACTCATCTGAAGTTGCATGCCGCAGCACAAGACAAATGATGGCAGGCAGGTCATCATTTGGGTAAGCTTACCCACTCTGGCTCAGAAAACTGTGCAAAAACCTGAACCACTTTGGAAAACTATATGGGAAGCATTGCTCACGGCTCACTCCAAATCCTAGAGTTCCTAACCCTTGGTAGACAATTGCTGGAGACTCATGGAAACGATCACCCAAACCACCTACAGCCGTGTTTCCCCAACCTTGGTGTCCCCAGATGTTCTTGGACTCGATGAGTCCACCCTGAGGACAGTCGTGCAGGCCCTGGTGATCTCGAGGATCAACTACTGCAATGCCCTCTACGTGGGGTTGCCCTTGACCCTGGTCCAGAGGCTACAGCGGGTGCAAAATGCGGTGGCCAGGCTGGTGGTGGGTGCTCATAGATACGAGCACATCACCACAGCCCTGGCTTGCTTGCATTGGCTCCCCGTTGTCCTCTGGATCAGGTTCAAGGTCCTGGTTTTGACTTTCAAAGCCCTCCACGGCCTGGGACCAGAGTACCTGGCGGAGCGTATCTCTCAAAAATCAACCGGGTCCAGACCCACGCGACTGGCGCAGGCGCGCTCACTGAGGGTGGCCACACCCAGAGAGGTGCGGAAATCGCGTACACGAGACCGCGCCTTCTCTGTGGTGGGCCCCATGCTTTGGAATCATCTCCCCAGTGAGCTGTGCCTGACAGAATCCCTGCCCGCCTTCAAGAAGGCCTTGAAGACCCACCTCTTCAGGGAGGCGTTTGGCGACCTTTCCAGTTAGTTAGTTTCTTCTTTTTCTTTTTCCCTTGCTTTATTGCATGGGTTTTGCCGCCGCCTTGTCCCCCCTGCAATAGCTTTGCTTGGGTCTTGCCTTTTGTTTTTTTGTTTTTTATTACCTGTTTTTATTGTTGTTAGCCGCCCAGAGTTCCCAGTGGGAAGATGGGCGGGATACAAGATTAATAAATAAATAAATAAATAAATAATCCATCCCAGAATTCCCGGGCAGCACAGCTAGTAGTGAAGCCTTCTGGGAGTTGCAATCCAAGAACATCTGAGGAGCCAAGGTGGCACACCACCACCACCACCCCAGTCTAGAGGGCTCCAGGTCGAGGAAGGCAGGACTGAACTACTGCACGTTGCTTTGCTAAGCGCGTGAATTAAGTCACTTTCCCTAAAGCTTAAGTGGAGATTTAATTCACCCACCGATGAGATTTTTCATGGTGAGTAATCCTTGTGCTTTGCTAACCACTTTCTCCATGCAAACCATCTTGCCATAAAAAGGAAGAGGTGGGCAAACAAGAGCCGGGCTCATCTTCCCACCCTCACTCCTCACCCCACCCCGTCACTCAGCACTAGAGGAACGGCAAATTAAAGGCAGGGAGGAGGGCGTTGCAAGTGTGGATACAATATTAGTCACTGTTGCCCAACAGAGAAACTCTGCCACAGTAAGCTGAGAGCATAGGGGGAATCAAGTCGACCGTTTGGAGTAAGGTTTCTTGTAGGAATCCCTTCCCCAGGAAGCAAGCCAGTTGCAGGGCCAACAAGCACACGAGGATATCATAAGATGGACGCTGCATCTTTAGACATTACTGAAGATCTGGATTCGGGCTCCCTCTGGCAAGGGAAAGCCGGGTGCATGCATTTTCCCTGGGCACTCTCTGAGACTGGCACCTCCTTGCACCCGGATCACTCAATTTCTTAGCTGCGCTGTCAAAAACGTAATATTGGATTCTAAGGCACAAAAAAGCGAACAATGAAACATGAATAAAGTCCCATTCGGTCGGAACCATTTTCACTGTGGCCAGTTTCTGTGAAACGAAACGAAAGGGAAATAAAATCAGTGCAACTTTTCCTGCATACTGCCTGCTCCACAATGCATGCCAGCCAACAAGATTTATTACAGGGCAAGAGTTCTGTTCTGAAATCCAAGACCTCCAGTAATAAAGAGACAGTAGGACCAACTCATGGAGGAAATGTGGCTACGTGCTATTTAGGTCACCTTCCCCTCTTCGATAAAGATGAGGCAGCTGTCCTGTGGTGGCCCCTGCCGTTTGCGGATGGACGTTCGCGACGTGATCGGTTTAAAAAGTGAACATCTTTGACCGATGGGGAGGGCGGGTTGCTACACAACAGGAGCCCCAGGCTGCAAACCATGTGCTAAGATCAGGGGGCCAAAGCCAGATGAGAGCCATTGCTGAGCCATTTTATCCAGGAGAGATGATAAAATAGCCAAGTTGGAAGGGTCCCGCGAGGTCATCCAGCCCAACCCCCTGCTCCATGCAGGAATACAAAGCAAAGGGTACCTCCCAGGTGGTTGTCCAGATTTCTCTTGAATGACTCCATGGTATTTGAAAAGTGCTCTCCTCTCACCCCTCTATCTTCATTTCTCTAAGCTACACATGCTTGGTTCTCTCCATCTTCCCTCATAGGGCTTGGTTTCCAGACTACCCACCCCACCCTATCCTGATCATAAGAACATAAGAAGAGCCATGCTGGATCAGGCCAAAGCCCATCTAGTCCAGCTTCCTGTATCTCACAGTGGCCCCACCAAATGTGTCAGGGAGCGCACGAGACTAGATCTCTGTCTCCTGGTACCACTCCCCTGCATTTGGCCCTTGACGTACCCCGGTTTTAAGCCTGGAGACTACACATCTCCATCGTGGTTTGTAACCTGGGATGGACTTTTCCTCCAGGAATCTGTCCAATCCCCTTTTGAAGGCATCCAGGCCAGATGCCATCCCCACCTCCTGTGACAGGGAGTTCCATAGACTAACAACACACTGGGTGAAAAAAATATTTTCTTTTGTCTGTTCCTACCCTCCCAATCTTCAATATAAGTGAATGTCCCCTAGTTCTGGTATTTTATGAGAGGAGGAAGACCATCCCTCTATCCACTTTACTCATGTTCTGCATTATTTTGTACGTCTCAATCCTATCCCCCCCTCAGGCGCCTTTTCTCCAGACTAAAGAGCCCAAAATGCTGCAGCCTTTCCTCATAAGGGAGGTGCCCCAGCCCAGTCATCATTTTAGTCGCTCTCCTCTGAACTTGTCTTTCCACGTTATTCCACATGCTTCCCTATTCCATGTTCAGGTGAGGAGAAGGGTCCCTCGTTGAGGGGCAGAGCCCACGCCAGGCATACAAGACATTGCCATTCCAGTTTCCAACTTCTTCTGCTAGAAAGAAGAAGGAAATCCGCCCTGAACCAACTCAACATTGAGAAGACGAAAAGAGAAGGACGAAGCGGGGAGCAGAAAAGAATGGGCAAAAGCTGCTGATGATGTATGCGCTCATTCCTCTCCTGTTGACCAGCCTCCCATCATCTGCAGCCGATCAGCCACATTTGGTTTTGGGCGACAGGTGGCGTGGGCGAAAGCCAAGGCTGTCTCTTGGCTGGGTCATCAAGATGACAGCACGACACAGAATGGCCGCTGGCAAAAGGACACAGCACCTTCGGTTAGACCATGGGAAGAACTCCTGGCCCTCAAGAGAAAGGAGGAAGCCACCAACAAAGGTGTTCTGGCTTCACTCTCCGTCTTTTTTCAAAATTCATCTCGGTCTGCACTTCACTAAGTCAGGGAGCCATGGAGCCATCACAAAACCAAATACAAAAGTAGAAACAAGTGATGCCATGTTTGAACTTTTTGGTACAGCTCTGAGGAAGATGGCCTCGAAATATTAGCAACTTTTTGATATTTTCCTAGTAGCCTACAGGTATCATCTGTTCTACTTCTCTGTGAAGCTGACCATTGGGTTAAAGCTGCCAGACATTTATTGGTTGAACTTAAAAGTGAAATCTACATAAGAAAAACAATTAACAAAGGGAAACCAAAGAATCATGCTGAACAGTATTGAGAGGTTGGTGCAGAAGCTTAAAAAAAACCAAGTTCCTTGTGTTCTATGTTGAGGACAATATCGATATAAAACAGATTCACAAACAGATTTTGTTCTCTAATCTAGAGACAAATGGCAGTTTAAAGATCCGATGGAAACTTACTACCCATCATGCCATGAACTGCTGATTTAACCTCTAATAGCAACTTTCTGGCAATATCTATCTTGTCATGTGTGTTTGTGCTTTTTAGTTTTAGACTCTTAAGTTCTTCACACTGGTACAAACCTGGTGAAGTGGTGTTCATTTCACGAAAGCTCATTTATTGTATGATTTCTTAGTGCTCTACAAAGGTGTCATCTTTTTTTTTTCACTTGGCTTGCACCACATGGCTACCCTTTACTACAGTGGCATATATAAAATGAGGAATCCCACACGGGGTGCCAAATCTACAGCCTTGTATCTGGCCCCAGTGGGTATCTAGGTTTGCATCTCTCCTCTAACTGCTCACAGTTGGCATTCTGAAAAGTTTAGCGGTCAGCCAAGAGATTTTAAAACGTGGGAGAGACAGAACTTTTGGGGATAAATCCCAACAATTCCCACAGCACACCTGTCGCACTCTTGACAGAGGTGCACAAAGCTTTTTCACAAGCCCTTTGCTGCAGAATTCATCACGGAGGATTACATGCAAAGGTTATCCGGACAAAGAATCCAGCCGAGACCCAACATCTTTGCAAGGAAAGATGAGCCAAATGTTGTTCTAAAAAAAGTCATTCCCTGCTCTAAGAAGCACCTTAATCCCTTTTGTCACGTAGCCAGTGTAGAGTTTTTGATTTCCACAGTGTTTGGATGGCAACGCAAGTACACACAGGAGGAGGCAGCCATGCATTAAGGTCAAATCCCAGCCCTGTCATTCCTGACTGCCACTCAAAACACGGCTTTGATTCTGTCCTTCGCAAAACGCATCTGCTCCTGGGACGAGAGCAGTAACGGGAAGAGGTACAACTTTTGAGAGCAGCTCGGGTCTCATTGACTGATTTGATTTGATTTAGATCCCCCCCCTGCCCAAATCTGGCCACCAAAGCAGCCTAAGTCTTTGCAGACTGAATATGTACCCAGGAAAAGTCCAGGTGCAAGGTTTAAAACTGCGGAAGTAAAAACAAAAAACAAAATGGAACCAACCAGGAAGTGGGAATCAGAGGAAGGACTTGTGAATGGGCCATGGAAAGGTGTGTTCTGACGCCTGCAGAGGCACACACCCTATGGCACCAGAAAGCAGTACAGTACTTTAAAAGGTGTGATCTATCTTGCACAGACCCTCCTGTCAGTTGGGGCATTGCCCCAGCCCAGCCCTAAAAAGTAGTAGCCCTACAGATGGACCGAAACGGTCCAGCTTGGGCACAGGTCCGGCCAGATAGGAGCACATTTCCCCTTTCGTTGTGTAGTCCTGCACTGCGTTGTGTTGCTGCGCTGCACAAACTGCCCAAATTGTGACCTAATTGCCCTTCCAGTTACTGCCTCTCTCTCTCTCTCTCTCTCTCTCTCTCTCTCTCTCTCTCTCTCTGTGTGTGTGTGTGTGTGTGTGTGTGTGTGTGTGATTCTCATTCCAGTTTTTAAAAACTGTCAGATATGTGGCAGACACCTCTGGAGATAAAACTGCAGAGGGTTTTAGCACAAGCAACCTTAAATATACAAGTTGGTTGTTTCATTTGGATTCGAAGGTTTGGAGGCAGGATGTCATAGCTCCTAACTGTCTAAGTGAATGGTTTAAATTCCTCTGTGGCCACAATTGTGTATAAATCAATAAACGTTCCAATAAATGTGTTCTCTCTCTCTCTCTCTCTCTCTCTCTCTCTCTCTCTCTCTCTCTCTTACCCATGACACTTTTGCAAACTTCTTCTGTAAAGTGTGTCTTATTTTAAAGCAGCTCCTTTCATCCAATCTTGTACAGAGACAAGGGAAAGACCTGGGCAGGAGGCCAGCAGCAGGGACCGTGTAAAAGGTCTCCGTGCCCAGCCAGCACACTACAGTACTTGGCCTGCTGATGGACATGCCATTCCCAGTTCAGAGTGCCAACTGAGAGAGAGAGAGAGAGAGGAGAGAGGAGAGAGGAGAGAGAGAAAGAAATAGAGAGGAAGAAGGAGAGAGAGGCTGTATACAAGTCTTCCCTTTTATGGTGCTTTACTGAAATAAATGGAGGAGTCCATTGTCTCCTCCCATATTTTAAATGTATTTCATTGCTCATTGAATGCCTGGATAATTGCTCAGGGAAGGAACACACGGCTTCTTTGATCAAGGAGGACAACGGGCGGTAGTTAAACCATTTGGAGAAAACTTGGAGGGCCTCCCACGTGCAACCTCCCCATGGCACTTAACCAGCAATGGTTCCCAAAAAATTTGCCTTCATCCTTGGCGTTTTGAAGTCCGTCTTCAGCCTCTCCGCTTGGTTCCTCAGCGTCGTTGCTCTGGTCCATGCGTCCGCAAGCCCAAGGCAGCCCCGGTGATGGAGAAGCGGCATTGCCGTTGGTAGGATTGGAGGTTGCTAGCATGGGTGGTTGCTAGGCAATCAACACCTGGATTCCATTCCTAGAAAATGCCTCAGGAAGGAGGATGCTGAAGGAGACGCCAGCGGACATTGCCGATATTCCCAGGCCTCCTGAATTTTTTTTTCTTATGGAATCTGGATCAAATTTGGATCAAATTTGGACTGGTTTTGAAAGGATTCAAATCTTCTTTGTAGGGCCACAGCTGGTTAAGATTTAGTGAACTGGCAAAAAGTCTTCCACTCAAACCGATTGGTTGGTTGAGGTTTACTCTGCTTTTATCCTTAAAAAGGGACCCAAGGTTGCTTACATCCTTAAAATGCAACATTTAAAGCTAAAAAACATAAATGCACAAATACTGAAAAGGATCAAAGATATGCCATGCTAAAAAAAAGTCAACAAAAGTGATACCATAAACACATTCAGAGAAATTAGGCACAGGCGTTCATTTAAAAAACCCGTTCAGGCAACCAGTAACTGAGGGAAAACCTGCCAAAGAGAAAGCAATCTTTGCCTCCTTCCAGTGGGAGGGAGTTCCAAAGTCAGCTGCAGAAAAGGCCCTCTCCTAGGTTCCCTCCAAACACACTCCTGAAGGTGTTGGGACCAAGGCCTCTCCTGATTATTATAACATCCAAGGAGGCCCAGAAGGGGAAATATGGTCCTTGAGTTGGCTTGCAGCCTTCTCCTTCAACTCTTGATAAAATGATACATTTACCCAAATATTTACAAAACCAGAATTATTAACTGCCCCCAGGATGTAATTCTGTTTCCCATTGGTGTTGCCAGTTTATGAATGTTTTGCTTCATATTGTTTCTAACTCCTAGGTATGTAAACGGAGACACCAGTCAGCAAAATTTCCCTTTGACAGTTCCGGGCGAGTTAGAAGGGCTTTCCAAGATGCTTTAAATGACAACAACAAAACTTAAAAGACATTCCTTTATTCCATCCCAAAGTATGCTTGATGAGAAAACTTCATTTTTCTCGTCTTTTGGATACATCTGGATTCACTTTCCTGGTCTCAGGCTTCCTTGGGTGACTAAGAAGCCCCCAGACTTTATCTTGCTGGCTGAGAACTTGGCTTTAATACAAGTCAAAATAGTCTGCAAATGGCAGGGTGCATAGGATAACTGCCTTAATGCTAGCAACTGCATTAAAAATAATAATAATTTCAGACATAAGAAATGATTAGACACACACACACACACACACACACACACACACACTCCTCCAAAGCCGTAACTTACACAAAGACGTCAAGGGTAGCCATGTGAGAAAAAAAGTAAATTGAAATACAAAAATAGGCAATTAATTTATAAGCCACTAAAAAAACTTACTATAATGTTTGTGGATTAAACACAAGTTTTTTGAGTTTGTACCAGTGTGAAGACCTTAAAATCCAAAACTTCAAGCCCAAACATATGTGGCAAGATGCTCTTTGTTGTCAAATCCAGTCATTCTTGGCATGATAGGTTTTGCCAGACAAAGAAGGCAGTCCAAATTGTATATTGTTAGGACCATCCGATTATCAAGTTCCTGGCTGGGGTGATACTATTTCTCTCTCGTTATCAAGTGGCTTACTGACAACATTCTGCAAGCAAAGGGTTTATGGTTTACACGAGCTTTTGACGATCCCTCTAGCCCCCGAAAACAAAATAAAATTACCAGAATAAAGTAAGAAAGAATCCTTTGTGTAGAATACTGTACATTTATCAAGAAAGGAGATGTGGAGACTAGAAGTTGCACCTAAGACACGACAAGGCAAATACCTTCGCAACTCAGGGTACAACGAGGCCGTTCATTTATCCCTGCTGGATTGGGTGAAATAGGGTTGTTTCAAGGTGCAGTAAGCCTTTTAGAGCCGTCCTTGTGTTTATACGCAAGCAGTGAGTGAGATAAAAAAAACCATACTGCACCTCAAAATGACTCTATTCAACCCTTTCTTTCCACTACACCTTTGTATCCCCTCATCTCTCCTGTTTCTCTCTCTCTCTCTCTCTCTCTCTCTCTCTCTCTCTCTGGGGAGTGGGGGATTTTTAAAAAAAAAAGTATTGCAGAGTTACATAGCGCTGTATTGGCTTGCTACTTAATTGATACAGTGCTGGATTTTGAAGGGTTGGGGGGAATCTCCCTCTGTATTCTCTCCTATTTCCATCCGTGTCCGTCTCTTCTTCAGCAGGGAAGTAGAGTAAAACTGGATTTATTTATTTCTGACTTAGTGAGAAATGGGATTCCTCTGCATTGGTTAGACACCCAAGTGACCCAAAACACCCACCAATGTGGCTTTGGCAATCATACCTGACAAGAACTGAAAACAGGCAGAGCAAACCCCACCCCACCCAGTGCTTCAAATTTAAAAACAAAATAGTGTGGTCCATGTCCATGATCCAGAAAGGCACAGGTGGGTTTAAGAACATCCTGGAGAAGCTGCCCCTCTGAGCCACGCTCACTCTGACCCATCTTTGCTAGACCTGAAGGAGAAACCAGGTTATATTGTGGTATACTGTATTACATTTGTTAACCACCTTGAGTTCCCATTTGGGAAAATCTGGCAGCATATAAATAAATAAATAAATAAATAAATCCCACTGCCAGGTCCCCCCCCCCCAAGCCCTCAGAACTTGTTCAACTTGCTCCCTGGGGCCGAAGCAAGCCTAAGGCGTCTACCTAAGGTTTCTGCCACCCATCTAAGGCCCCCTCCTATGGTAGGACTGTGAGGAAATGAGGTCCTTGGGTTGCAATCCTGAGAAGAATAACACAAAAGGCCCACACAACTCATTGTTTACTGAGCCAATGAGGTTCACTGATGTCCAGTAATGCAAAAATCAAAAGGCTCTTGCTTCTCTTTGCATTTCCCCTCCCTAGTCACCCACCCAAGAGGAAAGGAAGCTCATCTCTCCCATGGCGAGTGAGTGACAATTTGGCAATGGGTTAAATCCTGGATTGTCGAGTGTTAGGCTGTGTCACACTCTTGTACTCTCAATTACCATGTATGGGTGTGAAATATTGGGCAGAGAAGAAAGCTGAGAGGCGGGGAGAGAGAAGTTGGAAACATGCTTCTGGAGGGGAGCTTTGAGGATACCCTGGACTGTCAGAAAAAAACAAACCACTGGGTCCCAGAACAAACCAAGCCTTAACTATCTCTAGCGGAGGGAATGTTGAAACCGAGGCTGACTTACAATGAGAAGACAGGATTCTCTAGGAAACACAACGGTGCTGGAAAGGTGGAAAGAAGCAGGACAAGAGGAAGACCCAATACGAGATGGACTAATGCCCTACAGGAGCCACGGGTTTGAGTTGCACAAGGCAGCTGAGAGGACATGTTGGGGATTTATATCTATATCTATATCTATATCTAGTCATGAGTCAGAAGCTTCCTAAAAGTTTTAGATTCAGACTGTGGGGTGTGCAATGAGGATTAAGACCTTTGTTCTTCATGCTGTCCTGCATGAGCTATTGTCAGTGTTGAGGCGAGAGCTCCGAAAATATATTTTTCTGTACCCCCCATGCTGTGCAGGCACGGTCCAGCCTGGCTGGGGGATTGTGGGACTTGTGGTCCAAACTGCATTGTTTTTAAGCTCTGCTTGAGTGAGAAGGGACTCAACAGCCACTATCGAGTTTGGAAAAAATATATATATATTTCCAGCTGTCTAGTTGCCCCGACAGCTAAATATCAAAGTGCTGCCCTGGGGGGATTGACATGATCGCTTCAGCTCTGAACAGACCTGGCACCGTATAATTTCATACTGACTCCTCGGCATCTGAAATATTTTCCCACTCCTAAATCATGGTTATAATTAGACAAAGCCTGTCTGACCCCCAAAGACAACCGGGCATAATTCATTCCGCTTTGGGTTTTAGGAGAAGGTGGGGGCACGCTAACCAGCTGCTTCCTCCTCCTCCTCCTCATGGCGCCTCAGACGCGGTCAGCAACAGCTGCTGGGTTTTATGGAGAAAACCCAACCCCATACTTTCTGAGACGCATGCATTGACAGACATGAACATCAGATTGTTGCTGTTGACCCCTTTTCTTTGTCTTCGTTGGGAGTCAATCCGTGTCATCGTGACGCTCCCGAATAGCAAAGCAAAACATAAAGTGTTCTGCTTATATAACGCCCCATACCACTTCAAGTAGTCTCTGGGCAGTTTACAGTTTAATTATGAATTGCCCCAGCAAGCTGGGTACTCGTTTTACCGACCTCGGAAGGATGGAAGGCTGAGTCAACCATGAGCAGGCTACCTGGGATTGAACCCCAGGTTGTGAGCACTGTTTTACCTGCAATACAACCACTGCGCCATGGGGCTCCTTATGAGTATGGAAGTTCTACTCAGCCTTCTGAATGAATACCTACCAAACTGCCCTCTCTTCCTTCAATTTTTCCTCCTCTTCTTTCTCTTCCTCCTTCTCGAATCTGCCAAGCTTCTTTGTCTAAGCAGGTTGTCAATGCTACATCTTGTGGCAGTGAGTTCCATAAGCTACTTATAAGTTGCATGAAAAAACACCACACCCTCCACCATCTCTCCCAAATGCTTCCGAGGACGCCCTTTCCCAAGTATGTACAGTGGCTGAGAGCTTTTAATTGCAAGGACAACGGAGGCGGGCAAACTTAGCACTTGGAAATATGAAGTGTCAACTGCTGTTTAATGTTTTTCATTTATTCAAGTGTAAATGCCCTGCTGCAACTTATTCTTTGATTATTCTTCCATTAATTTGTTTACTGCTCTTTCCCTATGATACAAGCAACTTTTATTAGTTCGCCTTCATCATCACTTGGCAGATGATGAAATACTGTCCCACTTGCTGGAAACTCAGCCCAAGAAAAGCATTTGCTAAAGAAATATACAGATATAAATGAATTACATTCCCTGGGGAACACAGGGACAGTCAATCTGTTTCAAATCTGCCTTCCTGGCAGGGTGCTATTGGGATGACATGAGAAGCAGCATCAAGGATTAAGGCAGTGGTGGCAAACCTTCGGCACTCCAGATGTTTTGGAGCACCACTCCCAGAATTCCAAACCTGTATCGCCAATGACAAAGGATTGTGGGAGTGGTGGTCCAAAATATCTGGAGTGCTGAAGGTTCGCCCCCACTGGACTAGGATATAAATATCCTGGGTTCAAATTGCTACTGAACCATGAAACCCACTGAATGAGACCCGGCCTGTTTCTCTATCAACTCTTTCAGGAAGGTCTACCTCACAGGGATGTTGTGAGCAGAAATTAAGGAACAGGGGAGGCATGGATGTTCCCTGACTGGAAGAAAGCCTGAATAGAAAAGTATTTAAAAATAAACAAAAGGGGAACACACGTAATCTTAAATTGGTGGGGCTTACAGATGCTGCTTCCTCCACCCCATTGCCATGAGCATTCAGGCAATGAATGCATTGTTCTAATCATATTAAGCATGGTTCATTAAAAATAAAATGCATCAAGATGTTGGGTCTGGAAGTTCTTTATCAAATCCATTTGTTTTCCACGGAGTAACTCATTCGGGTGAGAGGCGGGGTGAGTGTTAAGAGATGGTGGATTTGAGCCAGAGGCTGCAGGATTCGGAATGTGGGTTGTGAGTCCCATAAATCAAGGTTCTTTGCTGTGATTCGATGCAGGCTCACCAGGAAGCTGAGAGAAAATTATGGTGCGAAACCACAAGCATATCTTGAGAAGAATAGCTATTGGGTTTACACTGTTATAGCAACAGTAAAACAAAACAGTAGCTCGAAGACTATGCAATCAAATGCCAGACTTGTAAATCTAAAATGATTCTGCAGGTTGTCCCAAGAAAATACAGTAACTGTTAAGAGAATAAAATGTATTTTTTAAAATTATCTTTTCTCCCCCAAAAGCCAAACCAAGACACTGATGTGTAGATTCTTGTGTGCAGTTAGGCATGGCCACCCCTGAGCTTAGAGAAGTTGGCTCTTCTGAACTACGACACCCAAAATCCCCCAGCCACGCAGGCTACATTGCATGGGAGTTGTAGTCTGACAAGGGACTTTCCCCAAACTCGGGACTCATCCTGTCCAGAAAGGGCAAATGGAAAACTCACACCGAAACCTCAGGAAGGAAGGAAGGAAGGAAGGAAGGAAGGAAGGAAGGAAGGAAGAAAGAAAGAAAGAAAGAAAGAAAGAAAGAAAGAAAGAAAGAAAG
>JAHTLZ010000277.1:2931734-2980378 GCA_023846285.1 Phrynocephalus versicolor | reverse complement strand
TCATCATCATCATCATCATCATCATCATCATCATCATCATCATCATCAATTATTTTCCTTTTTCCCCCTTCTTCCTTTAGTATGTTTCCTTTTGATTTGTAATTTGTATTGGGGTATTTTAATTGTGGTTTGCTTTGTACACCGCCCAGAGTTCCCTTAGAAAAATCGGTGCGGTTTATAAATCTAAAAATACTACATGATGGTGATGGTGATGATGACGTCATCAACATAATAATCATGGGACTGAATCAAATCCAGCCCCTGTCCAAGAGGAGGCAGAGTGGGGAACTGAACTCGCCACGCACAATCTCTTTCAAAGTGCATTGCTTGGGCGTTGCCTGCTGCATCCCATGAGAAGTGGTTGTGCAACGGGAAGGCACGCCCCATCCATCCATTTCCCCCTTGTCCAGCTTGCCAGAATTGCCCCAAACCACATCTGGAAGGCACCATTGCTGTGCAATCTGGCCTGTGTGCAAGGACCCAGAGAAATACAGGCTGGGTTATTTTCAGAGAAATAACAGCCTTGAGTTTTAAAATTATTCTGGGTATAATATTCTGAGGCTGAAGGCCCACAAATCACAGAGTGGTTAGGAAAGCAAAGGCCTTCTCATCTAAAAAGAGGAACATCACAATTTCCAGGAGTGGCAGGAGAGAAGAAAACAAGGCCAACCTTTCTCACTGAAAGATGGTATAAATGAACACCATTTTATTCCAAATGCTTTAAGAACCATAAACTGATATGCTGGTTTCATATCTCACCCTTTTCATAGCCCTCTGGACCTTAATAAAGTAACCGATCAAGAAAGATGTTTTCTGTTCTGAATCAATGGCTCCTAAGTTTCAGTGGGTGAAATGGAGTGTTCGGAAGGAGAGAAGGAGGGAGAGAGAGAAAAAAATGCTGGTCTGATCTTTCCAGAGGTAATTGTATACCTTTATTGTGGTCTTGGTTCCAGCCGTATTGTTCCTTAATTAAATAACCAGCTCCCTTTTCTGCGTCATACAGCAATGCTCTATGATCAAAGGACTACTGCATATTGCTTGAAGCGTATTCAAATGGCAATAACACACTACATGTGCACATTAAGATACAATGACCCCTGCCAGTTGTATTTTGGGTTCCTTCATTCTTGGCACAGAATCTGCCAATTAATGCTTTAACTAATGTTTTAACTCAGTTATTCACCTGGAGCCCAATTGACTTTTCTTGTATAATTAGGGCCCATTCAGACTCCTTCAGATTTTACATTTCTTTATTATGATTGCTGCTCATAGGGTTTTGTTTTGTTTTTAAATTGAAGCTCACCCAATTTGGAGAGAACTTTTTGGATGTAATTTTTTTTTCTAATCCATAGATTTTCTTTCACAACCAGTATCATGTTGCATCCTTCGCTTCATCTTGGACTCCAAATCATATTTTAATATTTTAACATGGGAACTTTTATTTTATTTTATCCAGTCCTCTAAAGCAAAATGTGAAAGTTTAAGTAAGAGTTTAAACTGCCTTCACCACAACTATTTGGCCATGCATGAATGTAATAAACATTAACATTTAGTTCCAATTTATCCTTTTATTTTATTGATCAATTTATATAAAATTTCTCCTTTTCCAAGGAGAAAGGTGGGGTAAAAAAATACTCAAAAATAAAAATAAAATAAATAAAAAACAGAACACAACATTATTAGAAACCACCCAGAGTAGCCATTTAGCTAGATGGAGTGGTATATAAATTTAATAAATAATAAATAACAATGTTACACAAATAAGTTCATTGTGTTAGCATTAACTAATGCCATTAAACTAGTAAAGTTAACTAATAATTAGGCAATTTATTTATTTATTTATTTATTTGATTTATGTACTGCAACCATATAACAAAAAAGCTACTCTGGGCTGTTTACAAACATAAAAAATTTTAAAAACCTTACTCTTTCGAGAGGCCTTTGGTGACCTGGCTTAGGTTTCCCCCCCCCCCCCTCTGCCATCTGCTTAGTTTAGCTCCAGATATTTTTTTTTATGCCAAGGGTGCGCATCCTGTTTTTTATTTATTTGATTTATGTACTGCAATTGTTGATGTGTGTGTTTATGCTGTTTATTGTTATTTGGCTGAATTGATCAGCCCGCTGTTAGCCGCCCAGAGTTCCTTCGGGAAGAGGGGCGGGATAGAAATCTTATAATAAATAATAAAATAAATATACAAAATATAAAACCAGATTAAACAACTTAAAATAAAAATAAAAACTAATCAATCAAACCAAATAATCAAATCATAACAATAAAAGGAACAAATAAACAAATAAGCACAAATACAAAAAATCAAAATGCTTTAACAAATCAAAATAAGAACAAATGGAAAAAATAACTAATAGAAAATTCGTTTTTAACTCCTGTTTCCAGATGGGTGCTATATAAGCCACATATGACTGAGTCTGTTAGTCCCATATGATTAACTCAACAAATATTAATAGCCGTTCTAGTGTCTAGTCTAGTCAATAAACAGGAACAGCGCAAGAGGGGGCGGAGTCAGCAAGTGGCCCCGCCCCGGCTCTTTTTCTCCCCCTTCCCTGGCTTGCCCCGCCCTTCTTCCAGAATCTCTCCACCGGCAAGCCCCGCCCGAGCCGAGCCGATTGGGCCGAGCCCCGCTAGGCCCCGCCCCCTGCGCATGGCCCTGTCCGGAGGGAGGGAAGCGCCGCTTTACGTCATCGGAGCGCGACGAGCGGTCCCTTTCCCCTCCCTCTGTCCTGCGCCGCAGGGCTCCCCGGCGCGCGGCGCGGCCTGTTTTCCCCCATTCCCCTCTCCGTACGCATGCGCGGCCCCGGCGCCTGAGGAGAAAGAGGAAGGGATGGCGGCGGCGGCGGCGGCCTCCCTCTGGAAAGGGCTGGTCGGACTCGGGCTCTTCGCCCTGGCGCACGCGGCCTTCTCCGCCGCCCAACGTGAGTGACGGGGAGCGTCCCAGGCAGCTTCCCCCCACCCCCCGCAGCCGCCCCCGACGGGCCAAGCAGGCCTCTGGGACCACCCCACCTTCTCTCTCTCTCCCCTCCCCCACGCCCCCGACCTCTGACCTTCCTCCTGGGGGTGGGGGGGTAGGTACGGGTGCCGAGAAGCGAAATTGGGCGGGGGGGGCGCCAGGAGGGGTCTCCCCTCTCCTTCCCTCCCTCCCCGGGGGCTGCCCCCCACCCCCCACCCCTGGGGGGGGCAGGGGCCTGGGCAAGGGGACCCTCGGGCCACCCGGGTTCAGGCCCCACCGGGAACACACACACCCCAGCCGCTCATCAACATCATCATCCTCGTCGGCCTGGCCTGGAGAGGTTGCTGGCAGGGGAGGTTGTGTGTGAGAGAGATGGGGGAAGGGGGAAGAGGGGGGGTGTGCTGGAGCTTCTGGGTGCCAAGCTTGACCCTCCCCAAGACAGGGCAGGGGCTGCCTGGGCGGCCCCCCCCCTCAGCGAGGCCTTGGAGCAGCTGGGAGCAAAGGCCAGCTTGGGGGGGGGGATGTGTGGCCCTGGAGGCCCTGCACCATCCTCTGCGGACCCTCCCCATCAGCCTTGGCCAACTCAGATTCCCGCCAACTCCCGATGCCAGGCTGCACTTCTTGCCCATGAAGCCCGGCGGTGAAGGTGGCTGCCCTTCATGAATGGCCGGGAGACCAGTTTTCTTCCATGAAACAATATCTACCAGGATTTCTAAGCCATGCTTAACTGGAGGCAGCGAGCAGAGTCCAGCCCTATCCATCGGGGCTTCTTACCAAACACCATCCAGGAGGGTGTTTGCATCCTAGCAGCACACACAGTCCCAGGTGTCCTCAGGTGCCGCGGGGACTCTGCCGCAGCCTCGTGGTGACAGAAGCTTTTATGGGAAAGAGCCAGGTTCTTCAAGTGCAAGAGGCAGCAGGAGGAAGGATGTATGTTAGGAAAGCACCACAAGACCCATGCTTGCAGCAGCCATGCACGTGTTGACCATGACAACCATCCTGTTATAAGCATCCCAGCTCAAGAAACCATTGGGTAATTTACCCAGTGTGGTGTAGTTGACTGAGAGCTTAAGACTCAGAAAAACCAGGATTAGGCCATGGCAAATCAGCGGGGGAGTGGAACGGGTAAAAACACACCATAAGTGTCTCATTTAACCTGAAAGCTTATTTTAATGTAGGTAATGATTTATGAGTGAGGGACTCCTGTTTCAACACTATCATAGTGTTGAAATAGCAGTAGGTTGTCAACCGGATCTCAATATTTTTAGCATGCATCTTGCCTGTGGCAGTAGCTGCTACTACTGGTGTAGCTGTTTTGTTTGCATCCACAATAGGGGCCATTTCAGGTGAGCCTTGGAATTGTGCTTTCAAAATCGCAATAGTGTTTATGACTCTGTTTCACTGGTTTGTGTATGATGGAGCCAGATTGGAAAAGGCACATGAGTCTGTGTAGGGATGGCTCCGTTGCTATCAGTCATTCCTTTGTTTTCCTCCCCTACTTTTGTTCTGTTCTTGTAGATCTCTGAACAGAAACTTTTGCAAAGTACTGATTATCAATTGTGGGAAGTAAGGCAGATGTGTTCATTATTTACCTTGCAGCAAAAAGACAATATAATTGCCTCTGGTTGTAACAAGCTAAATAGATGTATGGCCTTGTGGTCTAGAGAGCTAGCAGTGATTTCCTTTTATCATTCGTCATGCCTGCCTGCCTTATTTCTTTTAGCGGGATGATTTGGACACTTAGTTTAGCCCATCCAATCAGACATTAAAGATTAGATGCGTTCTAAAACTATAGGGGAGAGAATAACTGGGTGAATGCAGGCAGCACCCTCGCCTTCACCCATGGCAGAGTTGATTGCAAATCACATCATGGGGCCGTTTTCTAGATACAGTAAAGGAAAACCAGTCTGATTTATCGGCATGTTGTTATTTTGCAGATCGTTCCTATATGAGATTAACGGAAAAGGAAGATGAAACTTTGCCGATAGATGTAAGTTGAATGCCCCTTTTTTCCTGCTGAATGAAGCGCCAGGGGTGATGGTGAGCCACAGTGTGTTTTCCTTTCAAGCCATTTAACTTTGGTTCATTTGCTGTGGATCCAGGAACAAATGGGGGATGGGGGTTGGACTGGTTTGCCCTCAGCATTGCTTGGTCGTGCTGTCTTGGTTTTTGTTCTCTTTGCACCACATCTTCAGTTTGAGAGTAAGCAGTGGTTTCTGCAAGGTCTTCCTTTCAATTGGCTGTTGAGACGTCCAGTCTTAAGGGCACAGCAGTTAATTTGTGTCTTAAATATCACACATTTGGTGTCTTCCTACCTCTCTTAGAAGCACCCCTTCAGCAGTTCCCCAGCCCCCCCCCCCCCCCGTGTCAGAAATGCTTTTGTTTTTTATTCTTCACACTCCGCGGAGGAAACAGTCTTCTCCTGCTGGTATTGGCTTGTGCAGAACTGCCCTGTCTGTTACTCCACAGATCCTAATATCTTGGAGTCTTCTCCTCACTTTTGTATTCAAAGTTGGGTTTTGCATACCGTCTCTCTGGGTGGTATGGGAATGCTCAGGAAGTTGAATTCCAGATATGCCCTCAGCCACTCTGCCCAATAATGTCCTGGGTCCCAAGATGCTGCCCATCCTTCCTCCAACCCAGATGCTTTATCATCCAGTGCATTACGGAAGTTTCGCAAACTCGAACCTCTCTGTTGTTAAAAAATAGGCATGGAGCTAGTGCCTACGCAATGACTGTATTCGTGTTACCATAATACGTGCCATCCAAGGAGGGGCAAAAACAATGCCTTGGTTCGTAGTTCCACTCAGACACATAGGCAGCCTTGAAGAAGCTCGTCCCCAAATCTTGCTCTGCTTACATTGCTCATATCTGAAGCCTGTGTAGCTGTCTGCTTGAAAGACAGAGCGAACATTGTAGCAAAGACCAAATAGGAAAATATTTCCTTGAAACTCATCTGCCATTTTTTCTCTTCAATCTGTTATAGATAGTTCTTCAAACGCTATTGGCCTTTGCAGTTACCTGCTATGGGATAGTACATATTGCAGGAGAATTCAGAGACATGGACGCAACTTCAGAGCTAAAAAATAAGTAGGTTTCCTTACGTCCTTCCTTCCCCTTCTAGTCCTGTTTTGTTGTTGTTGTTATTGAGACTTTAATATTGCTATTTTTCCACTCTTCTTGTCCACAGCTTTCTAGAATCTCAGAAATGGAGGGGAGGTGCCCCCTTTCTACAAATTCAGGGATATTTGTCAGCTGCTGTTTGTTGTAGGACAGTCCTGCAGGGATATAAAGCTACAGCCCCTTGGCTTTCCCCTCCCACTCAATACATTTCAGGAAACCCTTCCGTGTTCTCATCCCAGAATTGGCCTGTCGTGGTGCATTAATCACATGAGCCATCATGAACTTCTGGGATCTAAGGAAATATAATGCCAGTCTTGCTAGCCTTTCCATTCCCTGCTTCTTTAGTTGGCTGTGGTAGGAGACTGAGTGCTAGAGGAATGGGTTTGCTCCAGCTTCACAGCGGCCATGCTCATCCATGGGCTGGGATCCAGACTCGTCTTAAGAAGGAGTCTAGTTGCTAGAACAAAAACTGCGGCCTCTATTTAAAGGGAGAATATGGGTTAAGATTTTCTTCATTCTAGATCCTTTAAATCTCTGCAGGAAATATAGGTTAAGGCAGAGGTAGGCAGACGGTAGGTTGTGATCTGTAAGTAGGGTGGTTTCATTGCCACCCACCCTGTATATTGTAACTCTTGAAGTATCTCGGATGAAGCCAATTGTTCCATTAGTCTTCCAGTGTTAATTCCCTTTATTCTGTTTCTCTTCTGTTTAAGGACATTTGACACGTTAAGGAACCATCCATCTTTTTATGTATTTAATCACCGGGGCAGAGTGCTGTTCCAGCCCCCAGACGCTGCCCATCCTTCCTCCAACCCAGATGCTTTATCGTCCAGCGCATCACTGAAGTTTCGCAAACTCGAACCTCTCCGCCGTTAAAAAAAAAAGATTTTTACAGATGATTCTAAAAATAGAACAGGACACTGAGCTGTAACATTGGAGTCGGGGGTATAAACACTTTTTTTTTAAACTTCTGGAACAGTATTTATATTGATCCTCCAGACTTTATAAAATATATATATTATATAAATATATTAAAAAAATTAAAAAGACCTCCTTTGAACACTGTTAATGACAATGACCGAATTGTGAATTGGCAAACGGTGTATGTGACTGCTAGAACTATGCTGTGAAAGATGCATTTTACCTTTCGTCCATTAAAACACTCTTGCGGTTGATTCACTTAAAACAAATTCTGTATTGGCAAAAAAAAAAAAAAGCAGAGGATGCTTTTAAAGGCAACAGAGAAGGGTGTCCTGTCCTTTTGTTGAATGCTGAGAAAGGAGCCAGGGGTCTACTCGGCGTCCGCCGAGAAGATGGCCACAATATTTCCATGTCTTTGGCACTTGGGGCTGAAGTCATGTGGCCACTGCATGATAAGACCTCCGCGGGAAAGGACTGGGCCAGTGCAGTTTTGGGTTGCTTTGCCGAGAACAGAAAAGCTTCCTGTAGCCATGGGAGGTTAGCCTTGAGCCTTCCCAAAACGCTTGCAGGTATTGAAAGAAGATGGACCTTTCTGCGAGAACATTGCACTGACAGAGGGGGCTGTGGAATCAATCGCATCACCGGGCATCACATCTTTAAAATTACTTTGCATCAAGCATCAGTTGTAACCTGTGACCCTTGCCCACAGGGTGAGCTTTGCAGATTGTGGCCTGGACTGGCTCACTGTTGCACTCGTGGTGGGCTTTCCGTGGAGAACGCAAGACAGGCAGCGTGCCAATGGATGTTTAGTTTTGGCTGCTGAATGACTTGATTGGTTGGCTTGTAGGTTAAGGCCTCTGGCCGCTGACTCTTCTTCGTTGGGTTCTCAGTTTACTGCTCTGAAGGCCGCTGAAGGATTTGGCTGTCCTCCTTCCTGGGCGTTCTTACTGCCACGGTAGAAAAAAAAGGAACTGCTGCGTTCCCATTTAAACATGTTCAACTTGTTTTTCTGCTCTGTTCCTCTTTGTAATGACCTGCTTGGCAAGAGATTTCTTCCCCAGCTAATCTGCCCCGGAGCATGTGGGATGTATGGGTGGAAATGCACGACATTCAACAGATTTCTGTTGGTAAATAAGGATGCAGCAATGCCGACCATCCTGTCTTGCCTTCAAGGCATACCGGTCTTCTGCAGAAAGAGGGTTTCTTTGCTGGTGAGATAATACTGCATATGAGCTGCCTGATTGTTTTCTGGTTCCTAAATCATAGGAAATGAGTGCCTTTCAGAGGGTCTGAAGTACTGTCGGCTTTATACCCAGTCATTCTGGGGGTGCTGTTGGGGATAAGTGCAACTTATCTGGAGGATGACAGGCTGGGAAAGGGGTAAACAGTTTGGGGTTGTTGTTGTTTTCCCTCTCTCGTGGGCAGGAGTTAAAATCACCTGGCTCCGAGATAAGACTGCAACTGACATCTGATTCAGGCAGCGTACGTTAGGACCCCCAAATCCATGTCACTTATCAGTGGTCTGAAAATACAATTTTAAAAAAACCTAGAGATGTGTATTTCCACAATTTAACTACAAAAACTAGCCACTAGAGGAAGCCAATGACCATTCTATGAACAGGGTTCCTTATTATCTGCAGTTTTCAGCATCTGGGGTGGGGGGTGGGGGTTACTAACATTCCATCACAGCGAGGTCCAGTTATAGTCAGTGAGGAACTACCGTTGGCGCTGTTGATGAATATCATCTGGAGGCTGATCCTCCCCCCCCCCCCAAACCCTAGGAAATGATGCATCACAGAGGAACTGTGCTTGAAGTTTCCCTAAAAGGGGAATTCTGAAGCTTCAGTAGTAATGAAGATAGGGCTTCTTGCAAACTAACCCATCAGCTGCTCCAGTTCATTGAATGAGACTTGTTTTCCTTCCCTTCTGTCCGGTCTAGCTGAAATCCTGCCTGCCATTCTTTCCTTCTCAGATACAACTGGTGGTAGAATGGTTTAAAAGCGAGTAGGGGTAGTATGCCAGCCTTAACTCTTCTCATATGCCGCAATAAGGCCCCAGTTCAAGCTGAACAGGTCCTGTTTGTCGTCTGTTCTTCAGCCCCAGGGCTCACAGAAATGCACCACAGCCTTCTGTGCTCCACTTCTGTCTGTCTTTCAAGCTATGGGCTCCTCTCCCTGCCTCATTCTGCAGAATCATGACTGCAGGTGACTTACTTGGGAGCTTGAATGTTGACTGAGAGGGGCTGGCGCACGTAGCACAGGGGTCCAGCAGACCAGTCCACAAAAGCAAGGAGACTGGCCCAAACCAGTTGGCAGCCCACTCTTGAACGTGTTGAACAGGGGAAGAGAGTCCAGTATCCTCAGTGGAACCGTTAAGCTAGCAACCGTGTTCAAAATTCCAACCAATGCGTTAGCCTAACTCTGGCACTGAAAATTCAAGGCATGTTAATGGAATGAAAATTGCTTCTTTTCAGGACACTTAAAAAGACTGGACTTGTGCAATTAGTGATGAAAAGGCCTGTGAGGTAAAAGTCCTGTCATGCCAAGTGGCCCCTTCCGAGTGAGCTTTTCAGTGCCACCCTACTGAGATGTCATCTCAAGCCGAGCTGCTTGCCTGTCAACTGGCGATGCTTCAACTTAATGAAAGGCTGCCGTCGGTCGGGGAAAAGGCCCCACAGTGGCAGGTACTGCTGCAAAAAGGGAGCCCCTGAGGTTTTTCATCATCTTTCTTCATGTATGTTATGCCCATTAAAGGACTTGAGGGCAAGGAGATTTAAATTTGCAAGGAGTAGATGCCTTACCTTTCTGCATCAATGTGTTTATTTCATAAGTATGTCCATTTCTCCTCCCTTTTGGATCTTGCAATGTTCAGTAAAGAACCGATATTACCAAGCATGTGGTTTTGGAGTTATTTCTAAAGAACATATTCCTTTTTCAGCTGGAAGCATGGTTTGTCACGAAGAACTGCTTTTGAGTGCCTGGGTCAGAGTACAGTAGTTCCCTTTATACAAAGAGTAATAATGGTAACAGATCCTCCCATGGAGGCAGTTGATGCAAGTACGTTGCTGTCAACCAAATGAAGTCAACAGCGGTGTGGCCTGTAGGCCAATGAAGCAATTCTCTTAAGTCTAAGAAGATAAAACATCACATTTCTGCCTCATATCCTGAGGCCCCCCCCCCCCCGTTACATATGGTATGCACCTGTATTCTTGGAAGCTGGAAATCAGAGCAAAGATCCAGACCCTAAAATTCTGGCTGCAGCTACACTTCATTAAGCACATTGATTACATGTACCATATGCCAATTCCCACACCAGTACGTGGCTATCTCTGATCCAACATAAACGTAGGCCCGTCAGTATGACCCTCCGTTCTATTCTCAAAGCTCAAACAGCAACAAGCATATAAGCACTCACTGGAGATAATTTCATGATTATCAAGAAGAGTTGTTCTCCTTCAGCAAGGGGTTTCCTTCCTTCATATGGGACTCCCACAGGTTACTTAACTCTCCTGCCATCGTCACCCTAGGTCCGTTGAGCATTCGTCGTTGCCTGATTACATGTCCTACCCTCAGCCTTCCCCCCAGGGTCGATTTCAAAGAATCCTTGCCAAGAAAGATCCAGTCCGGTGTTGGCGAACCTACGGCACAGGTGCCAAAGGTGGCACTCGGAGCCCTTTCTGTGGGCACCCGACATCACCCCTTTAGAGCCACCTTTATTCTGGTTAAATTGCTGTATTGGCACTTTGGGGGACATTAGTGGGTTTTGAATCACAGTTTGGGCGCTCGGTCTCTAAAAGGTTCGCCATCAATGATCCAGTCCATGTGGTTGCATCTGCTCTCATAACACCTTGGAAACCAAGACTTGGTGTACTGAACTGCTTGTACCAATTTGTTAAATTTTAAACATTTTAAAAATCCCTATTTCTCATAAGAGCTGTCCAGTGGATCCGATCAGATTAAATGAAGAAAACACATTTTAAAAGAAAATTGTCCGTACAGGGTGCCCATGAGGACCCCCCCCCCAAAAAAACAAGGACATATTGTTAAAATAGGTACCAGGAAGACAGTTCCGGGTACAGATGTTCTTCAACAGTCTACATAGGGTAAAGATACAATCCTGACCTGTGTAGAGCTCCTGGGTTAAGAGTCTTTTCCATGTCTCCTATAAGCAGAAACTTGCTCTGTATTCTGAGGGCCAAGCCCAACAGCTGAAGACTTCACGGGAGGAAAACAAGGGAAACACTGCAGTAATAATTAAGGAGAGGTTTTGTTTTAGGGCCCACTGGGAAACTGTGGTTGCTTCTTTGCCCAGAGGAAAATTCTTGTGCCCAAATCAAGGCTGACAGCAACCTGCCAATATTATTGTGGATGGTTCCAATTCTCATGTGGCTGGAGGTGGCACCTTAGAAATGGGACTTTCATTAGAACTTTTTAAAATATTAGTTTATGCACACCCTTACATCTGTACGGCCCCTTACTCGGCAAGATGGAAGGTTATCACAAAAACCTTAGCATGTCTAAGGATCTGTTGTGAAATCAATTCCATTATGAAGCACTCCCATTCGTTCACCTTCTCTCTCTACTCATTTTGGTTCTGTTCTTGTAAAACGGTCGTTCTCTACTCCTGTCCCGAGAGAAGGAATGAAGAAGCCTTACAGCCCCTTTTGGGAGTGGTCATTATCATAGATTTGGAAGAGACCTCCAGGGCCGTCCAGTCGAACCCCAGATCAGTGCTTGACTACTGCTGCCAACACAATGGCCAGCCAAGCATTTGGACATCATCTTGGCTGTTGCTTCCCCTTTGGGTTTCTCCACTTCGCCCAACTGGCACACGGCAGCTGCCATAAACCTTTTCAAGCTGACTAGCCAAATTAGAACGGCTCTGCCAAGAACCCACTGGTTCTTTCCGCATCGGGGAAAGCTAGCCTTCAAGGAGAGTTCTACAACTGACCGTGCCCTTATATAAAACACGATTATGTGCAACTTCAGGAGGCTAAATAGCCTCTGTGCTAAACCAGCTTTGTGTCGCTCTCCTAAAACTGCACTGAAAAGAAGTCACACCAAGAGATCTGTACCTCTCAAAGCCTGAATTGATCACTAGAGGACCTTGGGAGGCCAAGTGCTTTTTCCTTGGCTGCCAGCGGAACAGAATCCGAGTAATCTTGCAACCTTAGTACTGGAAGGGGCCTTCTGGATCATCCAAACAAGGAGACCCAGTGGGGAATTGAACTCCCGACTTCCGGTGTTGCAGCCAGACGGCCAAACTACTGAGCTACAACACCTCTGCCTAGGAAGCCCTTCCCTCCCAGCAGCAGGCTGGGAAGTCTACTTCTCTTTTCAACTAGTTCCGCTACGCTGTACCCAAGAAGGCACAGGACAGACGACATCCTTCAGAAAGAGACGTGCTGTTAAAACCAGCTGCTAACGTGGCCAACGAGACTACTATGTCAGCAGCACCCTTCTACTCGCCCACCCCTCCCTAAGTAAAGAGGCAGAGCAGTTGAGCTGCTCCTGAAGAGCCACAAATCAGGAGGGAAGGGTCTAAAAAAGAAACCGAACAGCCTGTTGTGTGATCTTACAAAAACACAAGCGAGAGCCCCTGAAACAGAACAAGAAAAAGCAACACTTGCAAATCGGCTCCCGAGGGCAAGGAGAAAAGGCAACCGGTAGCTTTGATGAAAACAGCCCAGCCTACTTTTTCCAATAATTGTTTCGTTTGAACAGGGGAAGGAAGAGGCAAGGCTAGCGGACTGTCCTGTTACCACCTTCAACGGTTTTAAGGGAGGGAGACGGTTACAAGAGGCCTGTTTCATTTTGATAGCGCTCCAGATTCAAAAATGTCCATGCCTTAAACAAGCAGACCTTCTGACATGTCGGGAAAGGGTTAAAAGGCATCCGTCGGGTGGAGGGGCTTGTGCAATGTACCCACCGCTCAGGGTGACTCGGGGCCATGGCAGCTGCAAAAGGGATGGGTGGGGAGAAAACCAAACCCCCTTCAGTCCACTCAGAGCTGGCACTGGTTAGAAAAACCATAAAATGTTCTTTTTTATTATCATTATATACAAGTACTCCAAAAAATTTTCTCTGATAGAAGGGGCGTGGGCGTGCAGCCGCGTCCATGCACCTGCCCACACACCGCTTTGATATATTAAATTAAGGATCTGGTAAACAAGATTGTCCAAAATAATCTCTCCTCGTACGAATCTTTAAAAAGTAAAATATAGAAGATATACATCTAGATTGGAGTGGGGGAGGATGGGGGTAGTGGTGGTGGTAGTTCTCCTGTGTGTGGGTCGGTGTGGTTTTTATTATAAATTTTTATTTATTTGTTTATTGAACCCAGAGTGTCCTTCAAGCACTTCCAAAGCCAAGTCCACCGTGAAGAGGTCTCCGTCCTCCTCACAAGATGAAAGAGAACTGAAGTCCTGGGACCTGGGAGGCCTCGGGAGGGGCGCTTGTCATAATGTCTGCAGACAAAAGAGAAGAGAGGCTGAGGTAGGGAGGTTGCTTAGTGGCTACCACAGAGATCAGCAGCAGCAGCAGCAGCAGCAGCACCACAGGGGATCCTCCTCCTCCTCTACAGCTTTCCTCAACCCCGGTCTTAGCAGCTTCCTTTTAAACTCTCACATTTCAGTTTACCCCCGGAAGCTCGTGGGCGGCCCAGGTTGGCCCGTTGTCCTCCTTGGGAACTTCCAACCATGGCTGTCGGGAGCAACCACATGCACTATCACCACCACGCAGGGATGGTTTTTTACCCCACTACTCGTTCCTTTTTTTTTCCTTAAAGGACAAAAATCTCTCTCCAACACAAGTGCAGATACAAACGTACGCCATTCTGTCTTTAAGCTTCAACCCACCGCTTAAAGCGGTGCGCGTGCGTTTTTTTTTTTTAAAAGTGTCTCAGAACAAAAGGGTTCAAACGAGTTAAAGGCGCGTCACCTGCAGCCAAGGGCAGCCCTGGGTTTGTTTGTCTTCAGCCCGCTGAGCGGATCGGGCCCTCCTTCGGAGCAGGTGGTGAGGCGGGAGGATGCCACACCTTCCGGCAGCCGATCCACCAGGGCCGCAGCCCCCTCCCCGTTTCTGGCGACGGAGGTGCTTGATTCCCCCCCTGCAAACGTCAAGGCGCCACCCTTCTTCGCCGACTCCGACAGGGAAACTGCCTGGCCGCCAGGGTGGCAGGGGTCGCGGCCCCCACGTCCTCTTCCGCTCCTCCGCGACACGGCATACGCGTTCTCCCTGGCCCGTGCGTTCGTCTCGCCGGCACGCTATTATCTACTGTTGACATGATTAACTCTGTTGGGAAGGCTTCTGAACTCTATTTCCTCTAGTATTCTCTCTAAGTGCTGAATTAAGACCCGTTTTTTAAACCTAAGGAAGAGAGGGGAAGGGGGAGCAATTCAGTGGGGGGGTATGTCTATGAAGATTCTCAGTCATCCAGGTGAGTTTATCTGGACGTCGAGTCATGGCCACTGGACTCCTTTTCTCAAGAGAGCAAAACATGCTGCTGCTCATCCAAGCTGCTTTGTAAGTCTGACTGATTGACTTCGTCAGGACTGACGAAGCTGCTTGGATGAGCAGCGAAACGTTTCAATTTCCCAAGAAGATAAGTCCAGTTGCCATGACTCAAAACTTTCAAATTCAGTGGTGGTGGGGTTCTTCTCTTTTATTTTTTTGCACTCAGCTGCAGCTCTTTGCCCGCTGAAAACCCACCGCAGCCACTGCATTAACGATACACCAACCCAACAATCATTTTGAAAACAACCTTTTTAAAAAAGTTTTAAAAAAGATAAAGACAAAAATGTGGTGGCACGTTAGAGGCTAAGTTATATATGTATGAACTTTCGTGGACAGGTCCACTTCGCCAGACCTGAGGAAGTGGACCTGTCCACAAAAGCTCACAGTAAAACAAAAAGAGATGCTTGCATAGATGGAACACAGCGGCCCCTTCCACAACTCCAACCCAACTGTCTTCACAGGTCCTCCATCACAATCTTAACTACGAGTGGCCTGCTTGTGAAATGGACCCACCGCTCAGGGTGACTCGGAGCGAAGTTCAAATAACCGCCACGGTGTGGGCCGTGCGAGACCCACAGGCTGATCACAAACCCAGCTCTGCTCCGGATACAAACCTTGCAGCTTCTTTGATAGCAAATTCAATGAAATATTTTTGAACTTCCACGGGGCCTTGCACCTCTTCGAGGAGAGAGAATATCTTTTCGTAATCTGCAGTTCAGGAGAAAGCAAAGAAGAAACCCAGGACCAAGAGTCAGATTGCAGTTGCGCCAGGAAAGCGATCAGAGGCAACCGACACACGGAAGAAGCAGAAACCTCCCTCTATTTGCTTTGTGTCCAAGCACCGTGCTTCTTTGCACCTCCCCTGATTTACATCCAAGCAAGATACGGCTGGCGAGATCCGCCTTGCCAAGAACCTATGGTGTAACGTAATAGGGTTTCTAAGTGTGTGTTTTCTAGGCTTGAAACAAAGCTGCAATACAGGAGACACGGATGCAGAAATTCTCACTTCCAATGTAGGTCTCTATCATGCAAAAATGTCAACAAAGTCTGCTAGGCCACAATGTGGACTGTGATTGGTTTTCAATCATCCTGTGACAATTTTTCCCAGGACCGACTGTCTGTGTTATGCTGAGGGAAGAGACCAAGAAAGAGAGAGAAAGAGAACGCATCACTTTGTTTTTTAAGGCTAGCTTTACATGAACTGTGCAAGATGTGATCCTATAAGCCTTGCCTCTCTTTTAATTCTAACAGAGCTAGGGTTTTAGAATGATGAATTGTAACAGTGTAGGATTTAATTTTCTTTATTTTTAAGTTAGAAATATTGCTGTAAGTAATCTCTGTAATAAAATAAAAAAATTTTAATAAGCAAGTAATGTTCTTGGTTATCTGAGTCTTTTTTAAGGTAAGACATCTGGGATCTCACAAGTCAGGTGGGAGTCAGAGAGCGAACCTATATTTTATGCAGTCAGAAGGAAAAATAAACGTCTCCAGCTACATAGTTTTAAAATTCACAGCTGCGTGTTGTGGATCTATGGTGTGAGCTGGGTAGAGATGACCCCCCTCTGAGCTGCATTCCTTTACAAAGGACTTAGCATTCTTCACACGGGTACAAGTCTGATGAAGTGGTGGTTTGATCCACGAAAGCTTGTGGTCTGTAGGATGATTTTTTAAAAGAAAAAAGTGATTCTGCTAAGGCAGGGGTGTCCAAACTTTTTGCAAGGAGGGCCAGATTTGGTGAGGTGAAAAAGTGTGGGGGCCGACCATCCAGCCGCATTTGGCCCCCAGACTGGACTTTGGACAAGCCTCTGGACATACAAGGAGGCGGGGAGGATGCTGCAGCAGCAACGGAGCCAGGGGCGGGTAGGTTGGGCTGGTGGCTGGGGGGATGGACGGAGGCAGGAAGGGCAGGCAAACCATAAATCTGCAAGCTGACGTCTCCATCTGGTATTGGGAGGGGCCAGCTGGCGGGGATGTGAGACAGGTTGAGCCGGTGGGGAGAAGTGACCGCGGGCCACTCCAAATTTGAAAACACCCTTGGCCCCCGAGCCTGACTTTGGACATGCCTGTGTTAAGGTATTGCCTATTTTTATAGAGGTTTCCTAAAATTAAGAGATCAGCTCCTGCCAATTCCAAAAAGGAAAAGCCCACTTACAAAAAAACACGTACAGTAATCAACGTTGCCAGAATGTTTTTAAATTTAGCTTCCAGGCAGGTGCTTCTGAGTAGGAGACCAAGAGCCGCAAGGGCAACGTGACATAGCTGTGCAGGAGTCCCTTTCTGAACCCACCCACCCCTTTGCCCTGAAGGCTCCCCACCATCTTTCACCACTTACTTCTCCCCGGCTTCCGGACCTCTTTCATAACTTGGATCTTTATGACTTCGTTGTTCCCTTCAAACATGCTGGGTGTGATTTTCACTGCATCTGGCATGGCTCCGGAGCCTGGCTCCGCCATCAGTTTCTGGTCTTCCGAAGATATACTGTAGTTTACGGGGCCCCGGACGAGGGAATTGGCGACCGGCCGGTGGTCCAGTCCGTCTTCCCCGACGCAATTCAGTTCCTCGCTGGACAAAGCGTCCATGTCGTCCGGAAGGTCATTGTCCACGGCCGCAGCGGGGGACAGGGGGGTGAGATGGGGCGCAAGGAGCCCATCTCCCTGCTTGTCCAAGGACTGAAAATTTTCCACCTTCTTTTCACTGTTGCCCTCCTGGGCCGTATTGCTATTTGTATCTGCAAACAAAACAAAGCAGGCTTGCTGCACTTTGCTCTCAAAAAAATAAGTTACCTACCTGTAACTCTGGTTCTTCGAGTGGTCACTCTGTGATTGCACACATTGGGGTTAATGTGCGCACGCGCAGTAACTTCTCGGAATCTTCTAGATCTAGCTGGATAAAGAACAGCCCTCCCCTATAAAAGGCCAGGCTCTGCCCATCTTACCTCAGTTTCACATATCCGCCGCTGCCAAAGCTAGCAGACCTGACGTGACGGATAGTGGGGTAGGATGGGCGGGTATGTGTGGAATCACAGAGTGACCACTCGAAGAACCAGAGTTACAGGTAGGTAACTTATCTTTCTTCGTCGTGGTCCTCTGTGATTGCACACATTGGGTGAGTAACAAGCAGACTTACCGGAAGGTGGGACGTCACGGCAGCACAGAGGAGAGTACAGCCCAGCCCAAAGAAGCATCCAAACGGGCACGCACATCCAGCCTGTAGTGGTGTCTGGCAAAGGTCATGGAAGAAGACCACGTAGCAGTCCTGCAAATATCTGGGACAGAAATCCCTTTTAGAAAGGCCGTCGAGGTGGACAGGGCCCTAGTTGAATGGGCTCGTATGGTCGTTGGTAGAGGTGTATGGGACAGTTCATAAGCCAGCTTGATGGTCTTAACAATAGTCTTAGAGATGGTCTGGGAGGACATGGGCAGTCTGGACTTGGGGCCATCAGTGCAGTTAAACAGACAGGGTGAACATCTGAGGTCCGTTAAACGGGAGATATAGTAAGAGAGCGCCCGTTTGACATCCAATGAGTGGAGCATGCGCTCTAGTGGGGAGGACAGGTTCAGAAAGAAAACTGGGAGAAGAATGGGCTGGAGGTGAAACACTGACACCACTTTGGGCAGGAAAGACACATCTGTGTGAAGTGTAACTTTATCCGGATGGAACTGGATGTAGGGTTTGTCCACTCTCAGGGCAGACAGTTCACTGGCTCTTCTGGCTGATGTTATGGCGACTAAAAACAGGGTCTTCATGGATAAGAGGCGGAGTGATGCGGATGCCAGTGGCTCAAATGGTGGTTTGGTGAGGCATTTGAGAACCAAATGTAGCGACCACTGTGGAGTTAGAGGTGTGGTAGGCGGGCGGATGTTGCGAAGGCCTTTAAGGAAAAGTTTGACATCCGGGTGTTGAAAAAGGGCAGCAGTGGTAGAGCCTGGAGGTTGGCAATCTACAATGGCTGCAATATAGACTCTCAAGGTCAAGATCGATAAATTGGTAGAAGCCAGGTGGTGTAGGAAGGACAGGAGTGTGTCTACCGTAGTAGGAGAAGCAGATAGTCCATTGTTGTGGGCAAATTTCTCAAAGACTTTGAATTTGTAAGTGTACAGGGTTCTAGTCGCAGGTTTCCGGGCAGAGTGAATTATCTCCTGGATAGAGGGAAGATTCTCCATGCTGTGAGATGCAGATTGTGGAGTTCTGGATGAAACACTTGGGAGTTCTGTATGGACAGCAGATCTGGGCGGTGGGGGAGGCGGAGGTGGTGGGTGGCCATCGCCCGGAGAGTTGTGAACCATGGCTGGCGGGGCCACCATGGGGCTATAAGAATTGTGTCCGCTGAATTGTGTTTTAACTTCAAGACAGTTTTGAGAAGAAGAGGGATTGGCCGGAAGAGGTACAGTAGGTGATGGGACCACGATATCATGAACGCGTCGCCCAGTGAGTGGCGACCGCGACCTGCTCTTGTGCAGTATTGGTTGCACTTGCTGTTTCGAGGTGTTGCAAAGACGTCTATGTTGGGAGTGGTCCATATGTCGCAGAGGTGTTGAAATACCTGATGGTGAAGAGACCATTCGTGGATCGCAGAGCGTTTCCTGCTGAGGGTGTCTGCTAAAGTGTTGTCTTCGGTGGAGACATGGATGGCTATCGGGTGGACCTTGTGGCGTATACACCAGTCCCAGAGTCGAAGAGTTAGGACAAGGAGGGGGGTGGAGTGTGTTCCCCCCTTCTTGTTCACATAATACATCATGGTCGTATTGTCCATGGCTAGTTGGATTACATGTCCTTGTATGGTCGATTGAAAGGCTTTGAATGCCTTCATTACTGCAATCATCTCTAGTTGATTTATGTGGAGATCTTGTTGGTGTCTGGTCCACAGGCCGTGCACAGTCAATGAGCCGTAGTGGGCTCCCCATCAGTACGGACTGGCATCCGTTGTGACTTGGTGCAGTGGTTGTAGTGGTCAGAATGGAATGCCCTGTGTTAAATTGGGCACAGAGTCCCACCAGTCGAGGGACTGCAAGACCAACAGAGGGGGGGGGGGGGGGGCGACGCCGGGGGCTGTCGACCACTGGGTCGAAGACTGTGAGAAACCAGTGTTGAAGGCACCTCATTCGAAGGCGAGCGTAGCGAACCGTGGACGTCATTGATGCCATCAGTCCTAATAGTCGTTGGATGGATAGGGCCGGCACCGTCCGATAATACCTGATGGCTCCTTTTTCTAAGAGAGTTTGAATTTCTTCTTGCGCGGCTTCTGAAGGCTTTTGTTGTTTCTGCCGCATGTCCACTTTGGAGCCCGACTTGGTGGAGGCTTTAGCTTTATTTTTGGGCATGGCTGAAGCCGGAGTAGTGGCAGAGACCAGCGAACTAGAAGGGCTAGGTCTGGAGCCAGATGGGGCGGCGGCGTTTTCCATCGGCGGGCGGAGCGAAGCCTCCCAAAGATGAAATTTAAGGCGTTGGAGACGGCCTCTTAGAGCTGCCTTGGTAAATTTAGTACAGTGCTCGCAAGTAGAATGTTGGTGTCCCTCTCCAAGGCAAAAAAGACATTCAGAATGGCCGTCGGAGAAAGGGATTTTATTGTTGCAAGCACGGCAGCCGCTTGAAAGGGCCAGCCATAAAAAGGCGGGAAAACACTGCGGGAACGTTGGGGGAAGCAGGGGAGGGAGGGGGGAAGGGAACTGGGAACCAAGGGGGTAGGAGTCCCTTCTAAAATAAAAAATGGGTAGAAAATAGAAGCACGAGACGAAAAGTTATTGGAATATTTGTAATTACAGAGACCTTGCGAAGCGAGAAGCACTTGCAGCGGCGGAAAAGAAGGAACTGAGGTAAGATGGGTGGAGCCTGGCCTTTTATAGGGGAGGGCTGTTCTTTATCTAGCTAGATCTAGAAGATTCCGAGAAGTTACTACGCGTGCGCACATTAACCCCAATGTGTGCAATCACAGAGGACCACAACGAAGAACCAGATGATACACATGTCAAACCCAATCACTATAAACTGAGGGGGGGGTGTCATGCTTCGTCTTAGTGGGTGACTGGGTGTCATTAATGGTCTCTTGTGCACACAAGTTTGTAACCATCTATTTAGGAAAAAGAAGGCAGTCTTGGCAAAGAAAGAGCTGTTGAATAAGAGAAACCGAACGGAGAGGAAGAGAGGGTGTCACAAGATACCTCTGTAAGCTGGCGTGGTCTTGAGCGCGGGGTTGGAGGGGGTGCCGGCAGGGGGTGGGGGTCCCTTCCCCCCAACATGATTTGCTATCACCGGGGGCGACTGGGGACGCCGGAGCAGCGGGGACATACTCCGCCTTCTTTTCAGGGAGGCAGGGGTGTTGGGCTCTCCCGGGCGCTTGATTTTGTTTTGCGGGCCTGCCACAAACTCATCCGCTTCGTCTATCATCATTCCCTGCAAGGGAAGGTGGGGGGGGGACATGAGAGAAAAGTGTCAGTCTCAGAACCACAGTCGCAGGAGCAACTGCAACTTAACTCAGCCATGGAGACTGAACTCCTTGAGGAAAGGGGGGGGGAGAGCGAGAGCGAGAGCTTTTCCCCCACCCACCCCAGCTTACCTTCTTGTCCTGCTTGAAAGGATTACCAAAAGTATGAAGCCTTTTAGGTTGGTCTGGGTCAATTTCCCGGAGTGGAGAAGGCATCATCTTGAGGTATTCCTGGTAGTTCCCCATCTGAGCCACTGGGACGCTATGGAGACAATCTGCAACAATGGGGGGGGGAGAGAGAAGGTAGTACTGTATTCCTTTTGCCACCTCCACAGTGGCATAGAGCTATGGAAACACACCGACTTACAAGGGCCTAAACCCCCCCCCCGCCAGTCTCAAAAGCGGCTTTTATTTGCCATTTCATATTTGTTTGGTCCTTTTAAATTATTTGTTTATGTACTGTTTGTTAGCTTTAACCATTGTCCTCTAATTATGTAACCTGCCTTTGTGTCCTTGGTGTTACCTCTAAACATAGTCTTTTAGTGATGTAACCTACCATGGGTCGCTTTTAAGGAGAAAGTTAGTGTGTGTGTGTGTGTGTGTGTGAGAGAGAGAGAGAGAGAGAGAGAGAGAGAGAGGAGCGGGGGGAGAAATTTCTAAAAACTTGTTGGTGGTCCATGCTGCACCTTTAATGCCCTACTAAACAGAACCTTAAAAGCAGTGTGTGGCTTCACTTCAAACCAATTCTTAATTCTTTTGGATTAGCACCCCTGATTTTGCAAGACAACCATCCCTGAGGCTGGGTGAGATGGGAAAAGATTCCTCTCTGAAGACCTGGGAATTACCTGACTACGCTGAGTCAGAGTGGGCAGCTTCCCACTCCCTGCCCCCCCCTCCCATGCCAGAACTTTACTCCGCTGCAGACCAACCACCGCAGGGCTTACCTTCATCTTGGCCCAGTATAACTTTGTGCGTTTTCAGCAGGTTCGTCCGCATTCGGGTGAGCTGGTCCAGGAGGCTGCGGCGAGGAATATCATATGCGTTCCGGTAGACCTGTGGCTTCAAGTCCTGGTTTGGGACAAAGAACGGAGAGCGAGGGTTCAGCCATCCCCTTCCGGGCGCCACCAAACCGGAAGATACCACCGTTTGCTTGACCGCAGAACCACATCCAGCCTACCTTGTTCAAGAGTCCGATGTGGAAACCGGGAAATTCCTTCACATTCATTTCTGGCAGCCTCAGGGGAGACTCCCCGGAGATGCCTTGAAGGAGCTGTTTGAAATCTCTGCTCTGGATCAGGGAGAGGCCGCTGGAGTGATTTTTCACCTTGATGCCCGTCTCTTGGGGTGCTTTCTTACCCACTGACCCTATTATCCGTTCCGACTCGATCTTCGTCTACAACAGAATCATACAGCAAGGTAAGGGCTGTGAAAAGGCATAAAAGGCACTTCTGACATTAAAAAAAATATGTACCCCCTGCTACACCAAGCACCAGGCACAGCCTCCCTTCTCTTTTAACGTAAAGAGAGATTAAAGGCTCGCTTTTAACTGTTCCCATACACACAAAAATCAAAGCACCTACAACGGCCTCCCGCAAGATTCAAAGCCTCAATTGTTTTCACAGTCATCTCTTAAGATTGTGCAAGCTTTCAAGTTACACAGGTGTCTACGTGTAACCCTGAAAATGCAGAACCATCTCCTGTAATTCAAAGAGACAGGGACTAAATGAATGGCCACAGACCTCTTCATTGGACAGGATGGAAAAATATATATCCGATTATCCTTTAGAGAAGAAACAGGGTGAGCAAAGGAGGATTTTTAAATCACATGAGAAAACCCTGCAACCGCCATCTATGTATACAGCTGTGCCCATTACCATTCCAAAGGGATCCGTGCATGGCAGAAGGCTGAATAAACAGTGCTTATATTAACAGAGACTGGCTTAACAGAGGCGATTGGGGTACATATAAAAGCAAAGTGTTCTGCTTATATACTGCCCCATACCACTTCAAGTAGTCTCTGGGTGGTTTACAGTTTAACTACAGTATGTAGGCTATACATTGCCCCCCAGCAAGCTGGGTACTCATTTTACCGACCTCAAAAGGATGGAAGGCTGAGTCAACCATGAGCCTGCTTTTTTTAAAATATAGATTAAAAATTTGTGCCATCTGGGCTAGGATACAAAATTTTCCAACCGATTCTGGGCATGAGTATGGCTGAAACTGAACAGAATTTCAACAGCAGTTTGTGAACGGCTCAACTGCCATCCTGAAAAAGAAATCACACCCCCAGTTCCGCCAACAGGTACCCCTTGGTTCCTGCCTCTACTAACTGGCCCACTTAAATAATTGAGGCAGCTGCCTTCTTTTGCCAGAAGTAAAAGCAAAAGGGGGAAGTAACTGTGCAATTCTGAGTGCCTGCCTATGCCTTGTTTATAGTTCCCTCTCCCACTGGAACTTGGACAGATTTCACTCTTTGTGTTCGTCAGAGGGCCGTACTTGTAACTGTAGTTCTTTGAGCAGCCTTCTGGGAACTCACACATACATAACCTCTGCACCCGCACAGGCGACAGTCCAGAACCGTCGAGAGCTGCGTGGTCTTGGCGGGAGCCCCTCCCGTCCTCTCTACCGCGTATGACGATGAGAAACCCCTCAATTCCAAGTCTATTCAGTGTAGGAAGGAACAGACTGAGAAGGAGGCTGGGCGGGTTGTGTGAATCCACCAGAAGAATGCTCAAAAATGAAGGCCTCCAGTTACAGCTGCGACCCTCTTTTTCTCAGCGGTCGCCGTGAATCGCACATAGGGGAGACTGGGAGCAATGGCCCGAAACAGGAGAGAGAAGCCCTGGCATGGGTGGTGGCTGACAAAAAAGTGGGCGGCTGCAACCGGGTGGGTCTTTTGCAAGCGTCCAGTAAGGGGCCTCCTTTCAGGGCTGCAGCGGGCGAGGAGGCGGGCCTGTTCGGGGGGGGGGAGTCCCTTTGCTCCGGCCCTCTGGTAGGTCAAACCAATCCAATCCCCAACTGCCGATATCTTGGGGCAGATTTAACCCTTCTCGCTCCCACCATTTTCTCGCTCCCTGGCTCCATCTGGTTTTACCGGTGAGTCGTTATTTCATTTCCAAACAGTTTTAGGTTTATTTTGGTTTGTTTTATCGCAATCTGCCCAGAACAGAGCTCTGGCACTAACAGGGAGCAGTATACAAAGGTAAGTAAGAAATAAAAGAAACAAATGAATTATGCGTTGCATTGAAGTTCTTGTCCTGTAACTTCTGGAAGATGAAAGAAGCAACCAGCCAGGAAGACGGAGGGTGCATCAGGATAACCCCTGGGATTATATCGCAGGGACAAAACTGGTTCTGTCTTTTTGTCGTCCTTACTTCAGCCCGTTCCCTCCAAGAGCTGCAGAAAGGGCACGCCGTGTACAGGAGAAAGCCACTGATTATGTACAACAGGTGCCCAATTCAACACTCCTTTTCTGCAGGATGGATTACGCTCCTTCCATTAGGCAAGGATAACCAAGGACTGGACCTGGGCAGAGACTGGCCCTTGGTCCAGGCCTGTCAAAACTCCAGCTGGCCACTTGAGGTTCACTACAGCTTCAGATGAGCATCTGTCCTAGCCCTAACTTGAAACACAGGCATAGTATGTGACCCCAGGAACTGCAACCAAGCATGACCCAGCTTCTCTCCTGAAGGCAGACCTAGCATGAGGGCCTTCAGGATAATATGGTGGCAACTCGTTGACAGCATTCCTTACAGACTGCCCACCCAGGGAACGTGGAGAAGAACAGGGGATAATTTGGTCAAGGCAATGGTTCTCAACCTGGGGGTAAGGACCCCTGGGGGGTGCCGAACAACCATTTCACAGGGGTCGCCATGAGCCAGTGAAGAAAAAGGCACAAATGGTTTGGGTCTGGAGAAGGAAGGGGGGAAGAGTGAGTTACAGCTTGATAGGTTGGAGGGGATGTCAGTCGATGGCACCGGAAGCTACGATTGGCTGAGGGTGCCTGTAGAGGGAAGCCCCCTTTGGCAGGGGCCATAGAGCACTGCCCTCTACAGGCAAGACCTGCCAAAGGGGGCTTGTGGCCTCTTCCAAGCAGGGCAAGGGGTCACCACCACATGAAGAACTGAATTAAAGGGTTTCGGCATTAGGAAGGTTGGGAACCACTGGGTTAAGGTGAACGAGTTATCTATTTCTTAACCTACATGCTGTTCTCTAGAAGAGCTGCCCAGACAAAAGAATGTCCTGTAGCAACCAAGAGCACAGATTAACAACTGGTTTTGCCATTATTTCGGCCACAGACCCAACTGTACATCATACTCCCTTGGCCGTCCAAGGTCACGGAACTAAAACCCACCAAGCACAATACAAGTGTTCAAAGTTCCACCCTCTTCTGTAACGCTTCCCAGCAGCCCCACCACGACTTAGAAAAAAACACACCCAAATTGTGACCCTTCTTGAAATATAAAACATAAGGACATTCCTCAGATTTATAGACATAAAACCAGAGCAATATATGCTTTTTTAAAAAAATCATCATCAATGTACTTCTAATTGCAAAAGTTTTTGTCGATACTACCTGTTGACTGAGTTTTTTAAGGTGAGAGATAACACTGTAACTAAGTCCACAATCTAAATTATCTGAAATCAGATTTGGAGCTCCCATCATCCTTAGGGCTTTCTTTAATGGCTATAAGGAAAACAAAATACACAAGAGTAAGAAGAGGACCAGGTTTTGTCTGTCTGTTTGTTTGTTTTTCTCAAAAAAGAGTATTTTTTAACAAAATAACAATAGTAATAATAATAAAAAGGTCTCGCAGTCAAGTGCCCATGAAGTGATGGCATAGCTGAGCTGATGCGCCAGTATGCCGCTTTTTGGAAGCGAGGATCCAAACGAGTCCGTTGGGTGGTTCGGACAGCAACACGGCACCACCAACAGGTTTCCACCACAAAAGGCTACAGAGACTGTGATTGCCGGGATGATGCAAGTCCATACTGCGGCATCTCGCCCGAGGTATGGGAAGTCATTGAGGTCCATCCCGTATCCCTCCCACCCTCCCACTTTAGTTTAGGGTGCCAGGAAAAGGCTGAGCACCAAATATCGGCACCGACTCAGGGAACGAAAGGGAAAGGGGCCAGCCACTTTATAAGATTGGAGATCCCAAAAACCACAAGAATTACAGGGGAACTCCCAAGTCCTGGTGCATGAAACATCTGGCACACCATTATTATTCTGGCTAGGAAAAGCAGCCTCCGGCACATTCAGTCCCTTCCAATGGGCAGAGATTACGTACCAGCAAGTAGTATGGAGGCATGGTTTTCAGGTAGTTGTCTAAAGACTGCCGCCACTTCAGATTGGGTTTCAGCTTGTGAACCTTGAAGAAATCATCTGCAAAAAGTAAGAACACAAAGAGTTTCACACATGCAACCCTGCCGCCCACGCGCTCCCAACTATATACCCCTGCTCCAATTTAATCTCACCCACCCACCCCTTGTGAACTGAGCTCCAAAGGGCAGATTACTACTTCAGAAACACTTTTACTTTTCCAACGCATTCATGTTCAGTGTTTACAAGGTATAAATCAATGCAACAGCATTACACAGGTTATAGTTTAAGAGGCCCCTGACGTTTCTCTTCTGGCCAAATTTGGCCCAACTCCTACTTGACATCTGAGAGGAGCCGTACTTTGAAGTATTATCTGCTAGAGCATTTAAAGGAAATAAAAAACTTTTTTTAGTGGGCATTTTAAGTTCTGGACGGAATGCCTGGAGAGCCTCTTTAGAGGCTGAATTTCACCAAACTGCTACTCTTGATGGAAGATGGACCCCAAATAAGGAATCCCAGCAGCCCCTTGAATGCGTTTGTTTATTTACAAGAAAGGGAGAAGTCTACTGCATGTCTTCCTAGAAGAATCCTGCAAATGCCTTGAGAGAAAAGACACTCACAAAGCTAAGAGGTCTACAATCGCTCGGTATTCCATACAGCTCTTATGGCACTTCGAAGGGTGAACTTTTTAGACTGCAAAACTCATGATTCTGGTAACTCTTCCAAGCTCTAGGTCAGGGGTGGTGAACCTTTGTCCCTCCAGATGTTTTGGACCACAACTCCCACAGTCCCTTGTCATTGGCAATCTAAACTCAGAATTCTGGGAGTCATGGCCCAAAACATCTGGAGGGACAAAGGTTCACCACCACCGCTTAGGTGATTGCTTCAAAAAAACAGAAAGGCAACTGAGAGGTTCCATGACAGATTTCATTGCCCTCTGCACCACGGAGGGGTACATCTGCTGTCTGGGAGCAGCAACCAATGCTCACTTTCTGAATATAGTAAGGTCCCATGAAACACCATAATTTTTTTTGGGAAAAGGAATTATTGCAGGCCATTGCAAACGAGGAGAGAGCGGAGGCGTAGCTACACATCTGGCAGACAGAATCTAAGCCTAATAAGGAAAGCTAATGAAGACACAAGTGGGAATCCCCCTAATATAGAAGGAACGTCTCCTAGCGGTCCTCTTAAGAATATTTTCTCCTTTCCTCTTTCTCTCTCTATATATATTTTAAGACACTTGAAATGATATGTAGTAGGATGGATGTCCTATCTTCTCTGTCCCAGACAAACAAGTGAAGGAGTTACATTACATCAGCAATGGGAGTGAAGTGAAAAGTCGGAACAGTATATATTATTTGTTATATTTATATACCGCCCATCTTCCGGATGGAAGTACTGCATAAGGAGAACAAAGACGAAGAAAGACCTCTTATTAGTAGAAGTGCTACAAATCTGTACTCAGAAGGCACTGCACGACACAAACTGGGATGGAGAGCAGGGGGAGGCATGTGTTTCCAGGGCAAAACTGGGAAATGAAAAATATACAGGCACACAGGTGCCACTCGTCGTATAAATCCTTCAGTCTTTGGTCCCAAGGAAGCCAGCACGGCAGGTGGGATCGAAAACAACACAGGAAGGCACCCAAGACACAAACACGACTCGGAAGAGGGAAACAGAAAAACAGCCTGGCGCACACGTGCTTCCTCTGATCCCCCCCCCCCTGTGTTTGCCATCTGATCTGACGGCACCAGCCAACTTGCGGGCCTGTGACTCACGCCCTCTGGAATCCCCCCCCCTGCTGCTTTAACATGATGAAGTTAAGAGGGACCCAGGAGTCAAGGCCCACCAAGAACACAGGGGTGACAAACGCCTCAACGCCTCCGCTTTGAGAAGAAGGATGGCTCCAGAACGTGAACAGAACCACCACCAGCAGGCGCTAACCATGTCTCTGAAGCTCATCCCACAAGGAAAGGGGGGGGGTTGCAATTCTGCACAGTAAATTTTGGGTGCTGAGTTTACGACAGAAATCGACAATTGTTTAGGATGTAGGAGGGGAGGGAGAAATCAGGAATACACGACAAGAAAAATATAAGAATACCCACAACCATCGGATACTGTATGCCTGCTTTTACAAAAATCATTCGAAGGAGCCCACTGTTAGTCTTCTGTGCCACGGATAACCTGCGGAACCTACATCATTTTCAGCTAAGAAACTAACCATGCTAAAATATCTCAGCCTGTTTTGGCACACAAGGTGCAACTGACTGCATCACAACCGCAGAGATGTTGTTGCATGGAGGGAGTTATGAGGTCGCATCCTATCCAACACATAAGAACCTAAGAAGAGCCATGCTGGATCAGGCCAAAGGCCCATCTAGTCCAGCTTCCTGGATCTCACAGAGGCCCCACCAGATGCGTTTGGGAGTGCATGAGACTAGATATCTGTCTCCTGCATCCACTCCCCTGCATCTGGCCCTTGAAGGACCCTAGTTTTAAGCCTGGAGATGACACATCTCCCTCATGGTTTGTAAGCTGTGATGGACTTTTCCTCCAGGAGTCTGTCCAATCCCCTTTTGAAGGCATCCAGGCCACAGGCCATTGCTACATCCTGTAGCAGGGAGTTCCACAGACTAACACCTCCCATTGTATGCCACTAAAACAGGAGGCTCAACCCAAGGTGCCCACAGCTTTGAAACACAAGGCTGTTCATTTATTAACGGTGGCTTAATCAGCACCAGTGACCTGATGCTCTTTTGGGAGGGACGGGGGGGGGGCATGAAATAAAACCTCTCTCTTTGGAAAACACATCCATCCTAACACGGAAGGGGGCTTATTTCCCGCGAAAGACGGGGAGAAGGATGTCTCCTAAACTGTGCCAAGGCGCTAGTCCTTTGTGGGTTTTTCCATGCCCCCATGCAACCTTCTAACTCGACTTCTCGCAACAGAAGCAAAACAAAAAAAAGGAAGAAGTAGAATGAAAAACAGGGGAGGGAGGGTGCAAGAAGATGCAGACCACACATCCTGAAAGAGGGAAAAGAACAGAGGTTGAACCTTACTCCAATAAAGAAGCTACGTGTCTAGGAGGTGAGGAGCATCAAACATGCACTGGCAGTAGCTGTCTCTCCTCCTCTGCTGCAGAGAAAAAAAGGGGAGAGGGGTGTAAACATCCTCTTCTCCCGACGGTCAACCCTCTTATTTTATTTTATTGCACGTCAGACACGCCGATCTCCCATCCCGTTTAAGAAAACGGCTGGCAAACAGACAATCGGGGGGTGGGCCACGCAAAGACAGACAGGCAGGCGGGCAGGACGGGAAGGCAAGGCACGGAGCGACTCACCCAGCAGAGGCAGCAGCACCGGGTAGTTGTACGGCATCACAAAGAGGTTGACGCAGGTGAGGGTGGTGCTGGCCTTCAGGTAGCCAAAGGGGTGGCCCAGTTCGCTGTACTTGCCGCTGCTGCTCACAAAGACCTAAGCCGGGGGGGAAAGGAGAAGGCAAGGCTGATGCTGGAGGCCTACCACGTTGCATTAGGGGTTGAAGCCGTTCCCTCGACACACACACACACACACACACCCGAGTGCTTCCAGCGCATGAACAAAAATCGGACACATTGCAGCTTTGCACCCAGACCACTTTTAAATACCGATTTTAAACATCCAATGGTTTTTCCATTTGTTTGTTTGTCTGAGAAATATAAATCGGTGCCTGTTGTTTTTGCAAGACAGAAATGGCACTGATCCTCTATCTTGCCTCTAGTCTGGCTAGCGTGAGGGATACAATTTTCAATTATTCTGCTTTCCGGGACTAGTATTATTGCTGTTCTTCAATATGTATGAACTTTTCCCGCCCTTGTTGTGGCTGAACATTGTTACCATTACTGTGGGTTTTGGGGAAGGGCTGCTTCCACCGCGTATGTTTACAACACATTTAGTTTTACAGCATGCTGTTTTAAATTTGTGTCCGTTTTGGACTGTGAACATCAGAGTTGCAAATCAGCCTGGAAGGGATACACTACATACTCTGGATGCAACAAAGAAACCCATCCCTACAACATGCAGAAGTACCAATACTGCAATGGCACCAAGTGGTCCTCTCATGAACTGAGATAGCAGAAAACCTTAACAGCTTTTTTAAAAAAACAGTAGTCAAATCAATTGGTTGTAAAGACTTAAAAGGCAGCCATTTTTATTTACCTATATTTTCTAATGTGTATTATGCATTTGATTGACCTATTATGCATCTTTTATGTGAATCTACCATACAGGATCACATAGACTTGGTGTTTATAACCACTTATCACCTTGTGTGTCTGCACTGGCACTATGTTTTCAATGTTAGTTTCCATCCCTCATAAATTTTGCATGGATTATTAATTCTCTCTTTAACTGCTCGCATTCTCTTGTAGCTTTAATGTTCTCCCTCAATTCCCTGTTCTCAAACTTGAATATGTCTTAAGTGTAATGGACTGTATATTGCCCTTCATTACTGTAAGGTGTAAGCCGCCTTGGGTCCTTTTCCAAGGAGAAAGGCGGGGTAAAAATACTCTAAATAAATAAATAAAATAAATTTATATCCTGTCACATTACTGCTCACAGTACTCTGGGCGGTTTAAAGTTTCAACTTAAAAAACCCACTGTCCTCATGTAACAATACATAAGACCATTATGGCAATTTAAACAAAAAAATCATACCAAACCCAAGGAGCCTCATGGTGCAATGGTTAAACTGCAGTAGCGCAGCCAAATCTCCGCTCACACCCAAGTTCAACCCCAGGTTGCCAGCTTGCAGGTGGCTCAGCCTTCAGTCTTTCTGAGGTTGGTAAACCGAGCACGCAGCTCGCTGGAGATAGGGGGCAATGCGTAGCCTGCACAATTAAATGGTAAACTGCCCAAGGCGTGCGTTTAAGCCAGGCATGTCCAAACTTCAGCCCTCCTGATGTTTTGGACCACAACTCCCAGAATTCTAAGCTTACATTGCCAATGACAAACGACTGTGGGAGTTGTGGTCCAAAACATCTGGAGGACCAAAGTTTGGACATGCCTCATTTAAGCGCTGTGGGCTGATATAAAACCAGCGTGCTTTGCTCTGCTTTAAAAACAAGAGAGAGCAAGGGGGAAAATAAGACATTAATATTAACAGTGTCCAGAAGATGCAGTGTTCAAAGGCAACTCTGGACATTCCTGCTTTCAACCATTTCCTGAGGGTAAAGAGGGAAAGAGCTTGCCATATCTCTGCTGCGAACCTATTTTTTAAAAGATTTTAATTGACAATTACTGTGTCTGCAGCGGTGTATACCAAAAGACCTTTCTTACTCTATAAGAGGCGCCAACTCTCTTTCCGTGCCAAACGACACATACAAAAACACACCATTCCACATTTCTCCAAATGCACATTTGGAGCACCTGATCTTGGGCAGCTCCTCTGAAATCCCTATGCTCTGTCTGCTTCGCACATTCTCTCTCTGCCCTTAGACAACGAAGGGATCCACAGATAAGGAGCTGATGGGGCGAAGAGACTGTCCTGATGCAAGACTAGGCATTGGAAAGCAGACAGGAACAGTTCTAACACCAACTGCATTTGATTATATTTTTCAGTATTTTTTCTGTGTATGAGATAAGACTATATTTTTGTCTAAAACTGAGACATTGGCCAGCTGAAGCCCAGCCAAAGAGGGGAAATAATAATAATAATAATAAACTTTATTTCTATGCTGCCTTTCTCCCCAAAATGTTAGTTTCATTCTAGGTACCAATGCAACTGTGTTACTGGTTGCGCTCCCACATCTCCTGCGGTCTTTTAAATCCAATGTGCTCATCTATGGACCATTCTTGGTGGTCTCTAACTTCTACCCTGCCGTGAAACGCGTGCCTGAGTATGTCTCAAGGACTCCGGGATTTTAGGTGCTGGAACACTGACCTTGGCACCGCTCCTTCTATGATCAGAAGGGGGGCTCTTTAAAATCGTCACAAGCCACCCCACCGCCGAGGCCCCTTCCTACCCATTGGCCCACCACCATTTGCGGAGTATCCCGGCCACCAGGGCGTCGCCAATACCTGCCAACACGCGTGCGGCGACTTGCGCTCCAAGATGTACTGCGTGAGGGGCGACGGCTCGAGCTCATACTTGTCAAAGGGCAGCTTGTCGATCACCATGGGCTCACAGTCCACGCAGGAGAACCTCACCACCGGGTGGGCCGTGCGAGGAGGCTGGGGAGGGAGGGAGGGGAAAAGGCAAAAAAGCAGAGGCACTTTACGCCAGCCGCCCCCAAGCTTTTTGTTGCCCCTTGTGTGTGGGGACACATACACACACACACACACACGGCTACGTTTCCACTGCGACCCAAACAAAAGCATGACAGGTGCATGGGGGAGAGAAAAACCCACACAGGAAGAGGGGTGGCAAGTGCGCCCCCTTGGGCAGGCCCCTTGGAAGGCCCCTCGCTGGCCACAGAAGCACTGAGTGGCCCAGTTCCTAACAAGCCTGTTGCCGGCGGGCGGCCCTGGGGTTGGGGACCCTGGCTTTAGAGCAGTGATGGCGAACCTTTTAGAGACTGAGTGCCCAAACTGCAATTCAAAACCCACTAATTTTTTTTGGCAAAGTGCCAATACAGCCACTTAACCTAAATACAGGTGGCTGTGAAAGGGCAATGTCAGGTGCCCACAGAAAGGGCTCCGAGGGCCACCTTTGGCACCTGTGCCGTAGGTTCGCCAACACTGCTTTGTGTGTATGTTGTCGTTACAGTCGTGACCGACTCTTAGTGACCCCATGCCCATGGAGTTTCCTTGGCAGGAATACTGGAGTGGCTTGCCAGTTCCTACAGCACCTGGTATTCACTGGTGGTCTCCTATCCAAGTACTAACCAGGGCCGACCCTGCTTAGCTTCCGAAATCAGGCGAGATCGGATGTGCTCAGGGCATCTAGGCTTACAACCCTGCTTTAGAGGGTGGGAAAGAAGGCACCTGGAATAGGAACTGGCCAACCACTCCAGTATTCCTGCCAAGAAAACTCCATGGGCATGGAGTCACGAAGGGTTGGTCACGATTGTAACGACGCAACACACGCACACGCACACAAAGCAGCCACAAGCCACCTCAAGACCAAACAGAGATTATTTATGTGCTATGCGTGAAACCGGGACTTTTCAACAAATCATGCAGCGTCCCTGTCAATTCGTTTCATAAAGCCTTGCGGACACCTGCCCAAGAAGCTGCCGAGAAGAAATAAGGCCCTGCTTCAAAAAGGACACCCATCGCTTCTCTCCATTCGCTATCATCTTTCACCCGTCACGCTGTTCTGATTGCCTGGCACAAGGAGAGGCTCAGGAATGGGAGCCTGCCCTCCATAATTCTAGAACAGACAGGGTCTAAACCAGGGCCGCCAACCCCACCGTATTCTTCACCGCTTTATTTGACCTCCGTGGTGTCCACGCACTGCAGTTGGGAAACCATTGGCTTACCAGTGTTGGAGAATTCTGGTCCGGCCAAAAGGATTCGGGGATTGGCCAGTGCCCGACTGGAACCCCGGTTTTGGGGTTAGGCCGCACGTAGATAAGTTTATGGCAGCTGTGCCACGGCTGAGCGCCAAAAGAGTTGCTTGGCCTTGTAGGATCCACGAGGCCATCTGAAGAACCAAAGGGAAAAGGAAGAGAGCCCCATAAGAAACAAGGTGCGTTAAAACTCTGCAGCATCCTTTGCCACTTTGCTGCTTCGTTCTGCCCCTAAATCAAATTATATATTCTCTGATTTAAACTCAATGATCAAGCTCTACAGTTCACCACATGATACTATTCAAGGACACGGTGATGCAAAAGCATAACAATAACAATAATAATAACAATAATAACAACAATAACAACAACAACAGCAACAACAATAAGGCATTTCTCTGAGGAACTAGGATTTGGTTCCTGTTGCATCCCAGGAAGTAAAAGCCACAAGAAAGCAAATCCAAGACTGTGTTTTAAAAAAAAAGTCAAAAGCATAGAGAAATAAATAATGTTGAACAGAATTGCTACTCCTTTATCATCTCCTTTTACAATTGTCATATGATCACATGTACTGGGCTTAAATATGTCTGCACACCTTTTATCAGAGTACAGTACTTGGAAAAAAGCACAAAACATTGACTGTACCTTCCCCAATGTGTGGTGGATCTGGTCCCGATTTCTCAAAATTAATGACAACGCCACTCTGGACTTTCTGAGCCAACGATTCCAAACACTGATTCAACATTCTTTGTGTCCGAACGCAGTAAGAGCGCCCTGCAGCAGGAAACATAGGAAACAGCAAGATTATGAAAGGCAAGGCAGGCAAGCTACTGGGTAAGAGCTGTGATTTTGTCATGGCTTTGTGCGTACAAAGGCTTTCTTTTAAAAAGCGTCATGGAAAATAGCAGCACTTGCAAATACCACAACAGGGATGGTGGCTGAAGTGGTCTTTCATTGGGCGCTTGGAAAAGAGATCTATACAAAAAGGCATAAATATATTTTAGCGTAGGAGGTACAAGCACCGCCTGCCATTTGAATGTATTGGTCTCCATTTTAAAGGCTGGATCTGACTAAAATGACAGAGGATGTTGGGTTTCAGTCACCAACAAGCAAGTAACTACATCATCTAGCTCGACTCCTTGGCTGGCAAAGGTAGGTCACATTTCTTACAACAAATCATCGATATGATGTCATTTTGTTCATCCCTCAGAAGAACGCTAATTACATCGCTAACTCTTCTGTGAATATAAGCATAGCGCCAAACAGAATCCCTGCCTTGAATCAAAAGGAGACACGAGCAGTTGAGCGTTTGCTCATCTCACAGGGAGAGGCGGATTTCATCCGAATTGCAAAAAATTAATTTGCAAAAGGAATTAATTCCCGTTCCTTGTTCCAGGGCTAGTTCCAGAAATGACCCACACTCACTACAACCTGAAAAGGAAACTTTGGTCGCTTGCCAGGCTGTTTCAATACTCTTCTATTCTCAGCGGGGAGTGGGGTGCAGAGAATTCCATGAAGCCTTGGCGTCCACTTGTTACCAGTGAGAATGTTACCTGCAACCTGTTATTTTCTAGTCCTGGCTTCAAGATCATCTGGGACCTCTGCCCTGCCAAATCAGTTCCGTATCTGACGCCTGTATTATTGCCTCTAGCGCCTATCAGCTAGTCTAGGTCTTTTAAGACAACTGGCCAGGACCATGAAAAGGCAGACTGAGTCATCCGTCCTTTTACAGATGTGGAACGCAGCTTTGGAACTGCTCAGGCAGCCGATTTCCCAAGCCTCGACACACATCTGTACCTAACCCGAGGCACAGGCATAATAAACACAAGGATTAACATGTATTTTATACATGAATGAGAATCTGAGCTAGCGGAAGTTCATCTGTGACCAGACTGACATCCCTCGTTACTTCCAGGCAGATGGCTGCCCACGCAAGCAAGGGGCGGCGGAAAGGAAAGGGAGGTGGTTTACCTCCGGTGACTTCGCACATCTGTGTGATGGCCGAGTCGTCGGTAGGAACGCTGCCTAGCTGCTCTGGCTCCACCGACGGTGCTCCGGGCAATCGCAGCACAAGGGCAAACAGTCTCTGATCCCAGCGGAACGGTTCTTTGGTGAGCTCACTGCCCGGCAGGGGGGAATTCAAAGGGAGATGAAGCTGCAAAGAAAAGAGGCATGGTCTCATAAGAGACCCCCAATGCAGACTCCAGACCTAACCCAAAAGATGCACGTGCACCCAGTTCCCAACTACACAACAATGGGCACCTCTACCCGACCACCTCCGGCCTTGGCAAGATAGGAAGCGGGTAGGAGACGAACGTGAGGGTTGTCTTGCAACCATGGTGTCTTCTGATCTGCGGGCGTTAGAGTTCGCTTTGGAACTTTGTAGGGTGACCGTGAGCAAATAATCAGCTTCAGCAGCTGAACAGGACACACAATATGAAACCTAAGACACTGTGGGCCATTATTAAGAGATGGGCTTTTCATTTTGGAAGTGCTCAGCATTCAAAACGAAACGCAGGAGCCCAGCTGACATTCGGAACCGAAGGAATGAAATCAACCAATCCCTTACCTTGTACTGGGCTTGCGCAGGGCGCAACTCCAATGAGGAAGAAGCCTCCGACGTGTCATCTTTCCTTCTCCCTGGTGCTGGCCAGTCAGGAGCTGTGCAGGGAAATGCATCATCTCACCTCCCCGTCTGACTGGCCAGCGCCAGGGAGAAAGAAAGATGATGTCGGAGGCTTCTTCCTTGTTGGAGTTTAGCCCCGCATGAGCCCAGAGCAAGGTAAGGGATTGGTTGATTTCATTACTCCGGTTCTGCACATCAGCTGAGCTCCCGTGTTTTGTTTCAGAAGCTTTCAAACTCCAACAGCACCTTAAAGCTGAGACGCCTGCCTTACCTCCTCTTGGACACCAGACGTATTTGTCAGTTTGTTCCCATCCGTGATGGTAATCAAAATAGACGGCTCTAAAAAGAAAGGATTCCTTCCCTATTGGGGGGGGGGGAACCAAATAAATACGTAAGTAAGCATGAATGAGGCATCAAAAATATACTCATCTCAGGATGTAATGGGAACGCAAAAAGCAGGTTAACCATGTAATGGTTGGGAACAAGCTGGGAGTACTGGAGCAACAGGTTAATGGCCTGGTATCGTTGTGCCCCCGTCGCCTCCTCGGCACCAATTAGACAAACCAAATGCCCCACCACATTGTTTCTTGCTCCTAGCTGCACCTATGCAGCAAGAGACCGGTGCAACTGCTGCAGACTCCTAATTCCATCTGCATGGGGAAGGAAACTGGACGCAGACAACAGCAGCAACAAGGCTGGGGAAAAGCTCAACACTGGTTCCCCCAGGCCTCCTGCTTGGTTTCTTCTAACCCGACAAGCAGAGCCGTAAAGATCCTTTCCCTCCCGGGGGATGAGGTTTGGGGGCTGAATGCCAGGCATCCATTACCTGTCCATAGTTGTCTATTCCAGACACCAATCTGTTGAGGTTCAGGAGGTCAAACGATGATCGCAGGGCCTGTCCGAGGGTCGTCAGCCCGGACGCTTGCAGGTTTTTCAATTCATTCATGAAAGTGGCGTGGTTCTCCTTCCACCCAGCCTAGCAAAGAGCAAATGTTCACATGTCATGCTGTGGACAAGGCTACTTTTAGTTGACAACCCCTTTTAACCAGTCCCGTGAGGTGTAAGAATCACACACAGGTAATTCCCGAGCGAAATCGCTCCTGAGAAACAATTCCACCCTAAAACATTCCTCTCCGGCCTCTCCTCTGAAGAAAGCAGCTTGCCCAAATGCGTTTTCCAATCCCAGTTTTGGCAGCGACTTGCAAAACCACTTTTAAGGTATGTGAGTCCACCCTGTGACAATCAAGTCTTTGAATCACCACTAATCCTCCGAGACTATTAAATCAAACTACTCAATGTCTGTAGATAAGTATATTAGTCAAGTAAACCACCCTGCCTGACAACAAACTCCACATGGAGACATGTTTTTCTGAACACTAGATTATCACACAGGCTTCCTGGGCATTTTCCTCACACGGAAATAAGACCAACGTCAGCTAACAGCAGGAAAAAAATCAATCCAGATTCCTTCACTCTAATTGAATCTAATTATATTTCCCACGTCTTTATAATGGCTCATTCCTTTGCCCAAGCTTTATGACACTTACAACATACAAGGTCTTCCTCATTCTCCGGCCATACTAGATAAACAATAATGTTTCATGACCCTCAGAATAGAGATGTAACATTTCTGGAAATGTGTGGGAAACATTCTCCCCCCGTCTCATTTTTTCCATTTCCTTGCAAAGTTCTTTTCCCATGGCTTCAAAATTTCCAAAAATTTACCTCTTTGCCCTAGAGAGTCAATTCTCTCCCAAGAAACATGATTACAGATCTACTCGACTCCGTTTTGTGAGCTCTTTTTGTAGCGGTGTTTTAGGTTCTCTAGTCCTCAGCTTGCAAATAATACTTTTAAGCAGTAGAAGAGTGGCTTCTAGTGGCCACGGTGGCTTCTAACAGGTCCCTACATACATCATGGAACCTAGCATCCTACCAAACACACTCTTTCCCTTCTTTATCTACTAAGACATCACCTTCCAAACTGCAGAACACCCAATCTGTGTGGCATCCATCTTCAATTATTGCTGCCTCAGCTCGCGTTACATCCAATTTCATACACATATAATTGATTCAACATATCCAGACTGTGTTGGCTCGACATGCTTTGATCTTCTGGGCTGCAAAACCATGCCTTTAGTTTTCATGAGAAACTTAAGTGCTGGTGACAGATCCCCTACTTGTCTTAAGAACCCGCAAACTCAGACAGCAATGAAAAGTAATTACAAACGCCTCATGGTCTCACCAGCAACCTCCTAGCCACACACATCAACAACAAAAAAGCAACCTTATAATCCAGGTGCTTAATTCCATACAGGAGAAGATCTGGATTTCTCTTTGCAAAGATGGGTATCTGCCCAAAGTGCTTGGTTTTGGTCTTTGAGATCAAGTGTTAATGGGGCCACCTCACTCCGGAAGCAGTGGGAAATAATCAAGTAACAAAACAAGACATGGAGAATGCATCAACCTCTTCCAAAATCTGTACAATTATTAACCGATTTATATATAGCTACAATTTAGTAAGGCCCTGAGGTGCTTACTTTTTAAAAAAGGCCTCTCACCTGAGTCATCAGTGCCTCCAAAAGTTGCAAGCTGTGAAATTCAATTTGAAGTTGCAAAGGCCGCGGGGCTGAGGCCACCATGTTCTGACCAGCAGAGAAAAAATAACCACAGAGGCGTACCACGCAAACGGAGAGCCAGGAAAATAAAGGAGGGACAAGGAGGACATATAAACTGCAAGCAAGGTGCAAGCTTAAATAAAGGCTCTCTCCAGCCTCACCCCGACACCAGAAAACTAAAGTCTGCCTGAGAGTTTTCAGGCATGCTGAAGGCCCAGTTTCTGCAGACCAACAAGTGATTCACACTCGGGCAAGCTCTGTCCTGGCAGATGAAACCACATGCCACTTCGTAAATGGAGGGAAATTTCATTGGGTCCACTTTAATGAAAGGGCTTGGAGCTGCTGTGGCTCCTTGAGTCCCAGCAGCACCTTGCTTCTCAAGCAACAATTAGAAGTCCCACACCCTAAACAAAAACACACACACATCACCGCTCAGACATGCCTAGAAACAATGGGATCCCTTCCACGTCGCTCTTTGGCACTTGGAAACCAGCGTGGGACAAATTAAAACCAGAGCGGCAAGACCTGTTGAGAATCAAGAGAAGCGGGGGGGGGGGGGATTGCATTCTCTCCAAGCCATAGAGGCATCGCAGCAAGAGAACAGAAACCAAAACACTTGGCATTTCGGGGAAGTAACTGACATTGTGGGCTAAAACCCAGAGAACGACACCCTTCATGATTCACGCTAGAAAAAATATACACTTAAGTGACTCCAAGACTACTTTAACCACTTTAAACAACATAAACTGGGATTTATAGCTACTCATCAGCGACAGAATCGAAGAGAGCTGAAGTGCCTTTTTATAACTGTACAGTAGGACCCCCATATCCACTGATTCATTATCCACTGATTCAGTTATCCACGGTTGGCAGAGGAAAAAATAATAATTCATCAGCCACAAAGCAAGCTATTGTCACAAACAGCAGCTGTAAACCAAGCTATTGTCACAAATAGCATCTGTAAAGCAAGCTACTGTGAGTAAACAGCAGTTTGGAGGTGGGTGGGCAGGCGTGCTCATATCCACGGTTTTCATTATCCATGGGAAGGCCTGGAACCAATCCCCAGCGGATACTGGGGTCCTACTGTATCTGCAAGCACGCATCCATCCATCAGCAGCATCTTCCTGACTTTTAAGAACAAGGAACAAAACTCTGGTTCCTGCAGCAGTAAGACAGCCTTCATTTTCTTCCTTGCCTAGTTTTTCATGGGCTAACTCCTGGACAGAAAGACTTGGCTAAAACCCTATTGTTAACAGTCAGCATTATCAACACGGTGCCTTACTGTCCGCTTACTTAGTTTGTAGAAAAGCATCTTCTGTTTTAAGACAGGAAAAGGAAAAGGGGTGTGGTTTCTGCCATCCTATCACCACTGGCTTGGATAGGTTACAGGAAATACCTTTATAGGCCACTATTAAAAATAAAAAAAACAAGGAACATTGCAAGCTTTTGAGTCTACACAACTCTTCTGGCTAGACCAGGATCTGGAGGGATTGCAGCATCCTACCTTGGTTTTAAGACATGGCTGCATATAAGGTGTCAATTTCTCTACACCCCACTCTGAAAAACAGAACATTGAGCACTTAAAGGTTCAAATTCACAGGAAGCAACAAGCAAAGGCGCTCCTCAACAACAGCTACACTCACTCTGGCACACAAGAAATAAAAAGGGGACGTATTCAATAGGAATACTGCATACATGGACCCATGCGAGGCAGGGTCGGTCGTGTTCACACATTTCCAGAATAAGCAGCATGACAGTTCAATGGAAAGGTACAGAAAAGTTCTGGGCTGCACTATGAGAGATCAGAGACAGGACCCAACAGTCAATGCATCAAAAGAGAATGTGCGCATAACACACCTTGGGACGCCCACAGAGAAAAATTAGCCACTCTCCTCTTCCATATTTGCCAGCACCCCCACACACACACACACCAGAACAAAAACATTCCTTTTTGTTTTTGTTTAACTGTAGCACCTTAGGCTCAACACGCCATTCGGAGAGGTTCTGGTCACCCTGCATGAGGGTGAAAAAAGTGCACACGCTTCACCAAACTACGAAACTGGTTAAGCACCCTCATTCAGATTGCGCACCAAAGGCCCTTCTCTTCATGTTTCCCTAATGGCTAGTTATGTGTCTGCCACTAAGTGTCCACTGAGTTCCAACACTACGACACACACTTCTCAACTACAATGCAGGATGTCCCCACTTTTGTTTAGAAATAACCAGAACACGAGCTGGATGCGACCAACAGCCCAATATTAACAGCGAATCAATATACAAAGCCCCCTCTGATACGAAAGGTAATGTACGGCTTTTATCCATGAATGCGCTTTACCTCCAGGTAGAAGTGCTTCAATTAGCTGTTCACTATTTTAACAGAAAGCACATTTTCAAAAGGAGAATAAACAAGCAGCTCCTCCGTTCTTCCTCAGTAATATCCTTCCGCTCAAGGAGACACACAACCATAGCTAACAACCAAGAAAATTTAGTTAAGCTCTATACCGCTGTAAGGCTCTCCCCTATATTCTGGAAATGGAAACTCAGCATGTCAGACGTAAGGGTTTAACCATTCCCTTGGGGAAATCGGTGCAGTTTATAAATCTATAAACAAACAAACAAACAATGTCACAACGGAGCGAGTATAGGACCCATTCTCAAAACAGGCAGAATTTCACTCTCAAGGACAACTGCAAGAAAATACAGTAGGACCCCGGTATCCACTGGGGATTGGTTCCAGGCCTACCCATGGATAATGAAATCCATGGATGAGAGAGACCAAAAAAAAACCCCCAAAACTGCTCTTTTGTGATAGTAGCTTGCTTTCTGGCTGCAGTTTTGAGACAGTAGCTTGCTTTGCGCTGCTGATTTATTTATTTATTTTCTGCAAACCACGGATAACTGAATCAGTGGATATGGGGGGTCCTACTGTATTCCTGCACCCTGACTGCAATCAAGCCGTGCAAAGCCTTAAGACGGCACAGGAATTTAAAAATATAATTTCTCATCAGAAAAAAATACTTTTTCTGCGAAGTAACAGTAAATTGCTCAGCAACCTTGTAACTTGCATGACCTTATTAACCCAGTTCTATAGTTGTCCTACTTGCTTTTATTTTTAGAACTTTTCCTTGCCAGATGTCTTGGAGTACTGGAAACCCTGAAATTAAGGTAACAAGGCTGATCTGTGCTGAGGAAAGCTTAAGAACCTTCTAAGGCAGATGTAATGACTGTCCAGCAAATGCTCACGTCAAAAACCCATGAGCCAAATTTTAAATCTCTAGGCAAGATTCTGAATTTGGAGCTATCACTTTCACCAAGGAATTCTGCCTGCAACTTGGCACTTAACAGCACTGCCGTGCACGCTGCCAAGCTTCAGTAATTCACATTTCTTCCACATTTTCAACGGTGACACCAGGCGCTTTTCCAGCATAGGCAAAGTAAAACAAAAAAACCCACCTAAACCTGTTGACACAGTTACCCTTTGGAAAGCTGCTTGGCTCCACAAAAGCAAAGGATGTTTAAGTTCCACTTTCGGCGGCCGCACCAGCTCTCAATTTCCAGGAATTAAAAAAAAAAAGAAAAGCTCAAGCCGTTTTGGAAAAACAGGAAGAGCCATCTTGAGCAGAGATTCGAAAAGAACTTTCCAATGACAAATCCGGAGAGGCTGGCCTGGTCGACAAGGGCCAGCTAGAAAAGACCAAGGCAGCAACTGGTGCAGGAAGGCCAGGAGGGTGAGAACAAAAGCTCCCCTTGGGCTCCTTGGGTCACAATTGGCCTTTAACCAACCTTAACACAGCCGCCACAGACGTGCCGAAAAATCAAGGCTCACTGCATCAGCTACGCTCCCTTCCCCAATGGCTGCTTTCATTCCCAAGCCTCCTCACTTCCTCTTGTGCCAATCCTGTTTCTATGTGCAGTGAATTGCTAATCCACTTTTCTCCCAAGTGGTTTTTCCCCCCCGGCTCTGCACGGACTGGATGCCACTGGAGCTCACGCTGACCCTTTTCCCAATCACTGCTGAGCCTCTAACATAGAATCCCAAATATTCCTCCCAAATATGTTACCTGAGTTTTCAAGGGCGGTGGGGGAGGGCTCTGAGTAGTAGTAATTTCTGCTAAAAAAACCTGACAACCCACAAAACAATAACTGGGATGTTCTTTGTACCTTCGCGCTTTAAGCTATAAGACGAAGAAGCATTTCAGATATCCCAACATACAGGTGAAACTCGAAAAATTAGGATATTGTGCAAATGTTCATTTATCTCAGTAAGTCAACTCAAAAGGTGAAACTAATATACGAGATAGACTCATTACATGCTAAGCGAGATGTGTCAAGCCTTACTTTGGTATAACTGTCATGATTATGGTGTACAGTTTATGAAAACCCCAAATTCGCAATTTCAGAAAATTAGAATATTACATGACATCAACACAAGGATTGGAAATAGAACAATGTTGGGCCTCTGAAAAGTCCTAATCTAACTTGGTATCTTCAGCAATTCACTAATAATGTTACTCTCAACTATGTTTCTGGTAGTGTACCATAAGAGAAGGAATATTATACTCTATGGGGAAATGTCCCAATTGAGCATGTATCACAGAAATGAAACCGAAACAAGAATGTAACTGTGAAGATTGGCATGGTTGCCTCGTTTAAAAGACTGTTGTAGAGAAACGGGGTGTTTTAATGTCTTCTGCACAGTGAAATATTGATGAACTGGAAAGAATCAACCAAGTCAATAAGAGAAAACCTTTAAAAATGACAGCTTTGGGGGGAGGCGTGAGGAGAAAGTGGGTAAGGATCTGACGTGTTCTGAGGGAGCAGATTGTTCTTTTGAGTGTGTAATTTGTTGGTGGGAAAAGTGGCATTTACATGTCTTGCCTTCAATCAGCCCAAGAGGAAACGCAAGATGGTCATGCGTTCAGACCCATGTTCAAATTCAACCACGGCCTCTCTGGGTGGTCTTAAGCAAGCCTCTATTTCTGACACCCTGGTCTCTTCGAAATAGGTGGCTGTAAAAATGACAATACAAAGGATAGTGAAGCACTTCAAAACACTAGCAGTAAGACAGAAACAAGGCATTTCAAACACGCCAACACAAACACCTAACTGTCCTACCCTAAGTATCAATTACAGAGGAACCAATGATGGTGGTTCCTCAAACTAAAACCACACCATCTCCTGGAATTAAGCTTACATCTGTTCTAGGCCTGCACCAAAGCAAGGCAACATGGAATTGAAAATGTGACACCCGTCCCGTAAGTGATGCCTGAAAATGATTAGATTTTGTTCAGTACTTCAAAGAATAATTGGATAATTGAGACAGAAAGGGACTGGAAGGACATCAATTCCAACCTTCCTACTAAAGGCAGGAAGCCAAAGCAAAGCAGACCCAAGAGGGGGTCATTTAGTTTCCTCTTGAAGGCCTCTGAACAAAAGAGCCCTGCTGGATCAGGCCAAGGGCCCATCTAGTCCAGCTACCTGTATCTCACAGTGGCCCCACCAGATGCCTCTGGGAACACTAGAGACTGGAGATCTGTCTCCTGATTCTACTCCCCTGCATCTGGCCCTTGAAGTTCCTTGGTTTTAAGCCTGGAGATGACACATCTCCATCATGGTTTGTAACCTATGATGGACTTTTCCTCCAGAAATCTGTCCAATCCCTTTTTGAAGGCATCCAGGCCATTGGAGTGCTGACCTCCAGTTCAACAACCCAGTAAATTCCCATTGCACTTGCATTAGCAGCAATGGGAAATAAAGGTACATGGTAGGTGATGGGACAACCCTAAAAACAGGACATTATAACTTGATAGAGGTGACCGACAAGGAGACGGAGGAAAACATGATAGAAACTACGGGCGGAGAGCAGAACAGCAGGGGGTAACACCAAACATTGCTGTAAAAACTTCCAAAACAAAGACAAAGATGAAAACAGATGCTTGCCAATATTCTATTATATCCCGCCAAGAGGAGGCAAAGAATGACAGAATGGATCTTGAATGCTACTTGAAGACCTATAACATGTTAATATGCTGTTCAGTCAAACACTACTGCCCCACTTCCATCATCTAGTGCAAAGAATTTGGAGGAGGGACACCTTTTAAAAACAACACGACGACAGAGCTGCCACCATCCCCGTTTGTCTGTTTTGAGGACAATGCAACTGAGGGCAGAGACGCAAGCCTTCTGCTGTCACCCTTGGCATTAGGCAATGCCAGGTTTTAGAATAACTTGAAGAAACAGCACACGTCAAAGACAATACCCCTACAACTGGCCTCCAGCACCTGAGAACAGGGGGCAAATGTCATGGGATAATGGAAGAGTTACGGGCAAGGAATGCTGCCATCCCTTTTCCTGCTGGTCTAGGAAGGAGACAGCCTGGCATCTGAGACAAACTGTGAAGGAACTGGTGTCCTCTCCAACCCAAGGAACCCCTTGGAAACAGACGTTTCTGGGGTCCAAGAGGAGCAAAAGGTTTTGGACAGGTGACATCTGGCACAGTGATGGTTCCCAGCCCTGTATCTCCAGATGTGCTTGGACTACGAATCCCGTAAATCGAAAATACTATGATGGGGGTTCCTGCATGGCAGGGGGTTGGACTGGATGGCCCTTGAGGTCTCTTCCAACTCTAGGATTCTATGAAATCCTAGGAGCCCATGGTGAAGGCTTCTGGGGACGGACGGCCAAAAACCTCTGGGGACCCCAAGCTGGAAACCACCATTTCCCCCAAACATCTGACAGATGCCATCTGGTCCTAAATGGAAATTAAGGTCCCACTAAAAGTGGCACCAATGTTGTCCTATTCTCCCTCTTAACATGTTGCAATGCAAAGGGTTGCTGTACGGGGATGGTGGGGGGGCACCAGGTCACAACTGCATTACATCATAGAACAGGTGGAACTTGGAAAGCATCGCATTGGCCAACGTCCTTCACGTCCTTTGAGTTTAGGATCATCCTTGTGCGGGTCCTTCTTACAGAATCCCTCTCTCTCTCTGTTGCAGGCGAGTGTGCAAATTACACCAAGGGACCTAACTTCAAAGTTCCATCGGTGGCATCAACAGAAACCACAGGATGATAACTGCCGTTACTCGTACAAGGTGTGCAAACGCAGGCTAGAACAAGCAGGCCTCTGCCTGCAAGTGCGCCGTCTCAAAAATATCAAGGAAGAGGAATGTGGAGTTAAGAAATCCAAGGCCATGCAGGGTTTTAGTTCTGATGAAGAGATAGTGACGGAAGCTGCGAGGACAGGGTGTGAGAAGCAGCTGTTCCTTGCAAGTAGCAACCCTTTGGTTTCCCACCCAGAAGCTGCCTTCGTACTAGCCCATCCTCCTACACAAGATAAACAAGACTGCCGGCCAAGCCATTCTGGGGATACCTTTCCATTAAACAAGCCTCATGCCCGTCGCTGAGAACAGCAGCAACAGTAGGAGAGGAAACCTTCACAAAAACTCTTTATGGCAGCAACAGATCAGGTGTGTAGGATTCCTCAAGACCCTCCTCCCAAGGCAGGGGTGTGTTGTACACTCAAGCACAGGAATACTCCCTAAAAAAGGCAGGGTAAAAAATATATCTTAAACAAATAAGGGCTTGTCGTACCAATCTAAGCACATGATAATGACACTTCTGTCAGTGTAAACACATGCTCGGGTGCGAGATCCTCTCTAATATGACAGGTGTGCACAGTATCACATTTACAATTACAGGGAGAGGAGGCCTTAAAAGACTTTTTAAGTTTTATTTTGGATGGGCCTTCATGCCTCTTGGCATCAGTGGAACAGGTCATGCCAAGGTAATCTGTCACCAGGCTCTTTCTATATAGGGGTGTAGTCCATGGATGCTAATGATCCACACACACACAAACACACAGAGAGAGAGACAGAGTCACATCAATTGTCACTCCATTTTGGTTTCTGCCAAAGGGGGGGCAGAGGCTGTACTTTGTAATGCTTATGTAAAGAATATATTCTACCAACACCCCTTTTACACAAATGGAACAAATAATTGGGGCTATAAATGCAAAATTTCTGAAAACTTAAAAAAAAAAAAAGGAAAGACCCGGCCCCACACCCCACCTTTTTAAATGCTTTTATTCCATGGCTTCAAAAAATTGGAGATTTTACCTCTTAAGCTACACTCAAGTATGGAGTGAAAGTATGCTACAGAAAACTAATCCACAAAGACCCTGGTGATACTCCTGAGGGCACAGACCACCATGGTGCACCTAAGGCTCCACCTTTATATACTGTCCTTCAATGTTGTAAGCATTAGGTCCTTTTTTAAAGGAGCAAGGTGGGGTAAATATTTTAAATAAACAAACAGATCCTACTCCTTCCTTCAGGGTCCACCAGGCCAAGCCTCATAATGGCTCTGCCCCCACATTGAGACTTGGCCCTAGGGACCATTCAGGTTCTCATTAACAGGGGGAAGGAGGGACCACTAACCAGCCCCCCTGGAATAGTCATGGGGAAGGCTGGAGGAGAGGAAAAACCCCCTCCCCAAAAAATGATCAGGAAGGGGAATAAGGGGGAGCGCAGGGGAGAAGATTGTTCTTTCAAAAACAATAAACCCATGAAACACCCAAGCTCTGAGCCTCAACTAAGAAACTGCCTGGCTTTTTTTCCATCTTGCTAAGGATCTTACATCTAAGAAGTAACTCCTGGCAAATCCATCTCTTGCCATGTTATAATCTATTGGTACTACTCTGAGAAAGAGAGTTTCACCCTCAAAATATTAGCAGTGTTTTTGTTATTTTTCTAGTAGCCTAAAGGTATCACCTGTTCCCCTTCTGTATCAAAAATAAAGCATTAGGAAAGGAAAATAAGTGAGGGGGGTGTTCCACTGCAGAAGATTATCCTTAGGCACCCCCCACAAAAAAAATACATGATTGGGGGCAACTGGAGCAAACAAATCGAGAAGCTACTTCTTTGGACCTCCCTCCCAATCAGGAAGGGGGAGAAAAAAGGGGGAAGCGGTGGAATTCCAATGTAGAAGATGGTTCAAAATAATCACGGGGTGCCCACTACAAAACCTCTTTCTTTGGATCCCCCTCCCATCAAAACCGTAGGATCCAAAAGGAAAAATAGGAGGGGGGGGGAGATAACGTCCCATCAAAACCATAGGATCCAGAAGGGAAAATAAGGTGGGGGGGAGGAAGTATCCCAGGGCGGAAGCTCCTTCTTTGGACCCTCCCTCCAAGCATTAAAACACTCAAGGCGGGGAGACGTGTTAAAAAAACCATGTTTCTTGGACCCCCCCCCCAATTTTAAAAAAAAAACATACGGAGGAGGGCAAACGTGTGTGCTTGTGTGTTGGTGAGGGGGAGGGCGTTGAACAGGGCCCAGGCCCGGGAAGTCAGGCCTGGGGCCTCTGTGGCAGGCGGGTGGTGGTGGGGGGGTGGGGGTGGGGGCGGGGGGGGGGGGGCGGCCAGAGCCCCCCCCCCCCCCCCGCCCCGCCCCCCCCCCCCTCCCTCCCTCCCTCCCTCCATCTCAGCAGCGCCCTCCGCCTCTCGCGCTGCCTCCATACAAAAGCAAAATGTCCGCCGCCATCTTCGCAGGCGGGCAGCAGCAGAAGCAGCAGCGAGGGCGGCCCCGGAGGGAGACGGGGAGGGCCATCATACTCCACCCCCCCCCCGGGAAGAATGCAACCAGGG
>JAHTLZ010000277.1:2884082-2926266 GCA_023846285.1 Phrynocephalus versicolor | reverse complement strand
TATTATTATTATTATTATTATTATTATTATTATTATTATTATTATTAAAGCTACAAAGAGCTCTTATGTAAAGGGTTGGCTAGGAAGCCCCTGCCGTCCTTTGGGGCTTCTTCTCCACTCTGTGTTTGTGTGTAAGGCTCCCCCCCCCCAAAAAATAGTAATTTTTTATAATACTGTTGGAAGAAAGGCACAAAGAAAACAGTCGTTCTCCTCTTCCCCCAGGGACCGGTCAGGAATCAGTAATGCAATCCATATGTGTGTGTTGCAGCAATATGTTATACAACACATATTACAACATTCCATTCATCTCTAAAAGTTCCCCCTCATTCCTTCCAGAAACATATTCTTGCCCTGGCTTTTTCCTTCTTTTCCTTTATTCAGCACGTCATCCCCTATCTCGTCACATGTATTAATCTTGATCACTCTTTTTTTTTAAACTTGATTTCTGGTGCCAGTTTGTGAGGTTCTTTTTCCAAAATGATTTATATAGAGTTGCTGGAGTGGCCAAGTTCCTCATAAGGCGGTGTTTGCCGAGTTGCATAAGGGGTAACCCTTAACCCGTGGAAAGGTGCCTTGTCGCTTTGTATAAAAATAAAAGCCAGCACCTGTTTTCGTTTCCTTGAAAACTGGTGCAGAGAGGCACCTGGGGATTGGAAGGGTTCCTGTAGATGCTGGCCACGTGGCCAGGGACTTGCACAACACTGGCTCTTTGGCTTGAATACGGAGATGAGCACCGCCCCTAGAGTCGGACATGACTAGCACACGTGTTGAGGGGGGGACTTTGCTTTTTACTCTGAGACTCAAGGTGTTTTTGGAAAGGTGGCCACCTTGCTCTGTAGCAGCCTCCTCTTAACACAATTGGGAAAAAAGTTTTCTAGTATCTTGAAGGCTTGCAAATAAAGAAACCTGTTATTTTGTAAGGGGCCACCTATCTCTGTTTTCCATTTGTGGTTCTTGTTTTTGTTATGATCGGAAGGTTGAAATGCTGCCAGCGCCCTTCCCGCCCTCCTTCCCCTTACTCCATAGCTGCTGTTTTGACAGGTCTGGATCATGTCCTCTCTGACTGGTAAACACCATCACATGACTGCATTGTGTGTGTGGGGGGGCTGGATGGGATATGGATGTTGCCTCCCATTAGTTTCTTTGGTCCCTTTTCCCTCTCAGGTGTAGCTGAGCTGCACCGGAAGGGGCGTGCTTAGCAAGTTCTCTTGGAAATAGGGGACATTGTTAATTTTAAAATGAGGCAATGGCCAAGGGAAAGGTTGGTGCGAAGGGAAATCTATGCCTGTTGATGCTCAAGTGAGGCATCTGGTTTCCGAGAACAATAGAACGATTAACCAGTGAGGCATCAGAACCAGTTCCACAGCACTTTCTGGCTTCTGTTGTTGTCTGGTACAAATAATTTTCTGTAGATGTAATTTCAAGGAGTTGTAACTGCGGATGACTCAAGTGTGTTCTCATAGCAGGGACAAAAACTACAGTGGACCCTTGTACAACAAACAGCTTGTATAACATAAAATTTGTACAACATAAAAATTCCAGAGATAGGGAAAATTTGCTTAACATAATTTCATTTGGAACGAATTAATTCCTTTATACAAGGTACCACTGTATTTCATATTTTACTTAGTTCTCATATGTTCTTGCATGATCTGTTGTTTGCAATGAAACCAAGAAAACCCTTGAGACTAGTAATAATAATAGTATTCATGTCCCTTCAAGGGAATTCTGACTGATGTCTACCGGTTCCTAGGTAGAGAAAACTCAGAAATGGTTTTCTGTTACCTACTTCTCGGGTACCCTGGGGCTGTGTGTCTTGCTGAAGGCCAGACTGGCTAGCACTAGTCTTACTGGTAACAGATGTTGTGGTTCTGGTTATTTAAAGCATCAATTTGGCATCTAAATTTTTAATTTTGTCCTTTTTGATCTTATAGTTGGTTCTTTGTTTTGAGCTGATTACTACTTGAGCAATGAACTGGAAACCTTGAAGGGGCTTAAAGAGGCCGCACTTGGGAGAATTATATTTTGCTATCCAGTTATGATTTCAGTTCTCTCATTTGGCATGAATAAAAGATGCCTTACCTCTTCTGCTTGTGTTTAATGTGCTGTCTTTTGCAGTCTGAAATGTGTTATGATCAGATGTCAAATTAAAATTGGTGCAGTTAGGAAGTACTTTGTTCCTGCTCCTTTTTTCTTCCATTGATAATGCTTGCACAAAAGACAGTGTCTGTCCTTTAAAGACTGTCATTAGGATTATACCAGGTGGAAGCCCTTCTCAACTTGCTCAGAAAGCATTCTGATAGCACGTCAAAGCAGAAATGAATTGGGCTAGTTAAGATGACTCAGGCTCTGAATACGCTTTTAAACAAATGGTTAATTTCATTTACATTGTTTACAGATATGTGAACACCAAGCACAATTATTTATGCCGTTTGTGTATGTTTGGTTTTTTTCTCTTCCTATCTCAAGGCTTGCCAAGATGCTTTCCGATTCTTAAAGAACTGTGAACCAGAAGTCTCTGCAGACTAAAACATCCTAAGAGCAGAAGGAATATCAACGAGGACTCGGTGCCAATGCAGCAGCAAAAAAGACAGCCAGAGTTAGTGGAAGGAAATCTTCCTGTCTTTGTGTTTCCCACCGAGCTTATATTTTATGCCGATGACCAGTCGACGCACAAACGGGTGTTGACTCTGTACAATCCCTATGAATTTGCCTTAAAGTTCAAAGGTGGGTCTCAGGTACAGACTCTGTTTCAGGGCTGCACAGGGGGTGGCATTGACTGAACCCTAACTTTTAGAATGCAGGACACGGGCAAGTAAGTAAATAATGATCTGGCGCTTGTTATCGTTATGAGGGGACTCAGATCTTGTGGTCTCTTTCATTTCAGTTCTTTGTACAACTCCAAATAAATATGTCGTTGTGGACGCTGCTGGTGCAGTGAAACCTCAGTGCTGTGTTGATATGTGAGTAAAAATAGTTCATTTCTCCATGCCTCCTGAATTGCAGAGCTTGGGAAAAAAGTTGCTTCCTTAAGATGATGGTGCTTGGAATCCTCCAGCAAACATGATCCAATGAGGCATTTTCCAAATTCAAATGCTTAGCAACTCGAGGCGTGCTTTTCCATGTTTTGAGGGTACACATGTACACAAATCTGCAGACCTCTGGATCTTACCTCTCTCTCGGTTTTTTTTAACCCCGACATGATCCCATGATCTGCTTCTCCGCCCTTTGCCTTCTGTTGTTCGGTGAGAAAGAAAGTAGCTTTGATCCTTCCTGGGAGTTGAAGTTCTCTGTGCATCCTCTACAGAATCTATCAGTCGGAGAGATGGCAATTCCTGCATCCTCCATGCCCCAGAGGTTCCCTACAGGGTGCCTCTCAAAGAACTCCAACTTCCAAGTACTCCAGCTGATTTCTTTTTGCTAAGGTAACAGCAGAAGACAAAGACTTAGGGAGCCAGTGGGGGTGGGTGAGTGGGTGGTGTGGCAGTGCTGGAGAGAAATAACTCAGCCCTTTTCTAAGGGAAATAAATCTAAAAGATTTGTTTTCAATTCCTGTGTGGAATTGCTGGAGAATTCTGGGCGTGGCAGGCCGAAGCCATGGTAAGGGGTATACTCAGACCCTTACTAGCAACCCCTAAGCCATCTGCTCTAGCAAAAAAAAAAAAGCCTTTATTTCACATGGTGTTCCTTGTGCTTGGTAAATAAGTTCACGTACATAAACTGGAGGCCCTCCCAGTGGCCTTGGATCATTCCCCCACCACCACCCACACCCACCTGCTTCACAGACTCTTTGCAAGCAGGAAGCACGGACACCCATTGTAGGGCAAAGACTGGGATTAAAATGTAGCCGTCTCATTTGGGTTCTGCTCAGGGTTAAATGTCACAATGAATCTGAAGCAAAAGCTAGTGTCATTGTCACACACAGTGTTGGCAAACTTTCCGCCTGCTAGATGTTTTGGACCGCAACTCCCACAGTCCTTTCTCTTTGACAGTCTATGCTTGGAATTCTGGGAGTTGTGGCCCAAAACATCTGGAGTGCTGAAGGTTCACCACCACTGCATGACTAGAGCATGGAGCTTTCACTCCAGAGCTCCCTATAACCCATGTAGACATGTATGTACATATTTATTTAACTTCTACCCTGCCCACCCATCGAATGGCAGGCACACGAGAATAACAATTAAAACAAAACCCACCCCAACCTCAAATAACTCACAAGGAGGCGGAACTGAGAACAGCTGATGCCATACTTAACAGTAGGCCTTCAACCAAGAGCCATCACAAAGCTATCTAAGAATTAGGTCGAGGAGGTGTGAGACTTTCAAAGGTCTGGGGGAAGAGGCAGATTTTAATCTACTTCACAAATCTGAGAAGAGTGGACGCTTGACGCACCTCCATGAGAAGAGAATTCCAGAGCAAGGGGGGTGGCGCTACCAAGAAGGACCGGTTTCTAGTCGAGGGCTTCTGGGCCTCCCTTGGGAGTGGCCATGCACCACCTATGTACGATTGAGACCACAGAGCTGGGGCAAGGTGGGAATAGGATGGTATTGGGTTAGGACTTGCCCGCTGGCTCCTCATGCTGCCTTCAATGCTTGTGGCGTCGTCATCAGGGGTAGATGCTTTTCGTCCGTCTGGGCGCGTCCAGGCGGCGGGCACGAGGGGATTGTTTCTCTTCCAGAGTGATTCGTCACCGAGATGTCCGTCCGTGCCACTATGGCGTGATAGACAAGTTCCGCCTGCAGGTCTCTGAGCAGAGCCAGAGGAAAGCGCTGGGAAGGAAGGAAGTCATTGCGACTCTGCTTCCCACGGCAAAGGAGCAGCAGCAGAAGGAGGAGGAGGAGGCGGAGGAGAAGAGGATCAAGGAGCACTTGACAGAAAGTGTCTTTTTCGATCAGACATCGTGTCAGCCTGGTAGGTTGCCGAAGGCCACTAGGTTTAGTTTCAGAGACATTCTTGGGGGCCACGTTGCACAATTTGCAACTAAAAAGCCCTGCCTCTCGTTAGCTTAGAGGCCTGCTGCCAATCATTCAGATCTAGGAGAGGCCTATCAGACTTTTGAAAGGGGAAAACTGTATACATAAGTTGGTGTAACAGAAAAGAGGGCATCTGAGGAACTTCAGGAAAGACTCCATTCAGTCCCAAGGCCTCGCTTTTGCTTTGAGTCACATTCACGTCAATCATGACCAAGGGTTGGCCCGGAACGGATGCTGTGCTCGAGGTTCCTAGGAGCGATTAGCCCAATGTTTGCCTGTGTGATGAAGGGTGGATGTCTGTGAGAGTGAACCATCTCTTTGCATTGCTTTGCTCCTGAGAGTTGCACGGCGGTCTTGCCTCCAACGTGGGGTTGTCTTGAAGTTCGGCACTTGATGTTTCTGTTCCTTTCGGAACGAGGGCCAACTAGTCTCACCAGCTTCCAGTCTTCTCCCACTGTGGACCAAAAAACCTGGTGTGAACTTTAAAAGCATATAGCAGTTTTGGCAAACCTTTGGCACGGGTGCCGAAGATGGCACTCAGAGTCCTTTCTGGGGGTACCCAACATCGGCCCTTCACAGCCACCTGTATTCAGGTTAAATTGCTGTTATTTATTTATTTATTTATTTATTTATTTACCGCCAGTCTTCCAGCAGGTACTCCAGGTGGTTTACAACAGTCACAAAGTAATAAAAAGTATAAAATAGTATTGGCACTTTGCGAAAAATTAGTGGGTATTGAAAAGCATTTTGGGCACTCGGTCTCTAAAAGGTTTGCCATCACTGGCATATGGCATTCACGTGTCAGTATATGTAATACACAACCCCTCTCCTCTTTAACTCCCCCCCCCCCATTGTTCCAATCATCAACAAGGCTCTCCTGTGCATTTTTGATCATAGATCATGGGCTGCAGCTGGAAGGAGAAAGTGCCAGAGCAGCTGAATTGCTGTCTTATCTGCCTGTGGAAGGAGTTTTGTGTGGGGGCGGGGGTGGGGGGCAGGGGCAGGGGCAGCGGGGAAAAAATCCTAAAGAAGCTGGAATATGGTTCTGTTCTTCACTGCTGACTGTTTTCTCTTTCCTCCCACAAGAACACAGAATTGCCTCGTCGGGGCCGAGTTTACTCACCGTCTTCCTGGGAGTCGTGTGCGTTGCTGCCCTCATGCTTCCCACATTGGGAGAAGTGGATTCCCTGGTGCCTCTCTACCTCCATTTAAGTGTAAATCAAAAGTTAGTAGCTGCTTATGTATTAGGTACGCATCATCTTGTTTGTGGGTTGGGTTGGGTTGGTTTTTTTTGTTTGTTTGTTTTTGACAGCTGCTTTTGACAATTGTGCAGCCTTCCTGTTATAGAGGGAAAGGGCAAACTGGTAAAGTCTGGCATGATGCCATTGTCAGCTCAAAGTCTGTATGAAAACATCTTAAAGATCCGTCTCGCTTGCTCAGGAACAGATCTACAAGTTAACTCATTAGATTGCCCAGCTATCAGAGGTAATCCCCATGCTAACAGCCAGGGCTGTGGAGTCGGTAGATAAATGTTCCAACTCCGACTCCTAAGTTTTTTTGTACTTCCGACTCCGACTCCTCTGTATTAATATGCGAATGTATTTTACAAGTGTCTCTAGTCCTGCAAAAAACATATTTACTTAATCCCTTATCAGTGAGAGGCTAGGTTACCCATGGGCGCTGCGTAACAGCAGAACACAACACTATGGAAAGTATAAGTATTGCTGCTCCTAATTGTGCGTTGCGTGCCATATAGTGAAGCACATGAAAAGCATGCTTCTTCAAGGTCACTTAACGTGTTCATTTTGCGGTTACACAAGGCACTGCATGCATTGGTCTTTATTCTTACGGTAGAGAAGTCATTAATTATAACTTTTTGTGAATTGGGACATTTAAACTTGCTTTTTTTAAAAAAATTCCAATCTAAATTTAGTAGGAGTCAGAGTCGGTGCATTGTTTGCCGACTCCGACTCCAGGTACCCAACATTTACTCCGACTCCGACTCCACAGCCCTGCTAACAGCAGTGGTTCTGAAGCACTCTCTCTCTCTCTTTAAGCTTAATCATGTGGGTAACTTGTCAAGTTAAACTAAACAACAAATTTGATATGTTCCTTTATTCTTTTAGGTCTCATCACCATGGTTATCCTGAGAACATGAGTGGTAATTTTATTGGATGTCAAGAGTCTTCTATTTTTTAACCATGTTACAGATTCGCATCATGAATGTGGACAGCCTTTGACTCCCCATTTGGTTCATTAAGATGCTACAGCAAAAAAAAAATGATTGGGTGATTTACAGTACCCTTTTTAAAAGGAAAAATAAAATAAAGCGATGGTCTAACGATGTTTGACAGAAAAGACTCAAGCACATGGAGGTGCATCTTTTACAGACAATTGCACGGTGTTGAGTGATAGTATCTGTGAAATGCATCAGGAGAAACTTTTATCCATATGCCAATTGTATAAAAATATTATTAAAATAATACTTCATTTGTTTTTCAAATCCTGTTCATATCTGTGTTTGATCACTATAAGAGCCAGCAGGCCTGTCTACAATGTTTGTCTGCTCCATGCCTGTAAGTATTACAGTCCGTGTTAAATGACTTCATAGGCAGATCCACACCAGGATGGTTGAACGTCATCCACTGCTGACCATGAAAGCTTTAAAACAGCCGCCACCAGGCAGTTTCATGTTTACACAGGGCAGTACTCCATCCAGGCATCCTTCACCAGTGTGGGACCAAGGGCTTTCACACAGTGGTGCTGTCCGTTCCTGGGGAGCACCGTTGCCTCCGTCCTACACGCTGGTGCTTCCTTTGCTGCGTTTCAGCTGAGAAGAAGACCTTGGTACAGGTATCCGCCCTGCTGGAGGGGGATGGAGACTCAACATTCCCCCCATTTGCTACTATTGACTTGATTATTTGTACATATATATATATAGCAACAAAGATAATGTCTCTATCGACATATGTGTAATTTAAATATGTGCTTGAATTTCCCCTTTTGCAAGACACAAGGATTGATTTCTCCATTTTGTATACTATTTCCCATTACATGATTCATCCATGGAAATAAGTTATTGTTCACCTGCCAGACTCTGGTAGATATTCTTTGTCTAGTAGTGAGGAAAGGGGGGGAAGACCCTCTCTGGTTTTTCTTCTGTGGGCCTGGTTACAACTGCATTTCGGTTCATTTGGTCTCAGCCAACCATGTTTTTTTTTGTTTAAAGCTAATGCACTTTGAGCTGTGTACAGAATGTTTTGGAGAATTAAACCTTTGCCCCCCTACTCTGAGTATTGTAGTTCACCTCTGTGTACGCCTGGGAAGCAGGGGGAATTATTTTTGCAGTGAACTTGGTTTGATAGCTAAAGGTTTCTGGTCACGGTGCCAGATTTTTATCCAGCGTGACTGCCTGGCCGAAGGGATGACTTGCATAATTTACAGAACACCAGGTAGAACATTAAGGGGGCAACTATCCATAAGAGTTTTGTCAATCCGTAACACCTCTCTCTTCTCCCCCCCCCAAAAAAAAATTGTGGCTGTGAAGTATTGGTAGACGCTGCACTAGCCACAACAAAGCACCCATCTCTCCAACCCAGTAAACAGTTGGTAGGTTTGAGCAGTTCATCTGTGTTTGGGGCCAGATGGAAATGCTGCCCTGTCAGTGGGTCGTGTGTGGTTGCAATTCTGTAATGGTAAATGGGTCTAGGCACCAGGACAGTCTAGCCTCAGGTTTTAATGGTTCTGGCCCCCGATTGCAACTAGATTTTGTTCAGCGATCCATCAACAGGCTGGCTTGTGTTGAGAAACATGAAGAAGAGGGTAATAAAATAACACATCACATGCTGCACCCCAGAGATACACCTCATGAAGTTCTTGTGCATGCATTGCCCAAGAGGGCTTATTTACCAAGTTGTGAAATGCCACATGTCACCTCTGGTTCATCTTACTGATGAAAAGTTAGAAAAAGGGTAAACTTTTCCAAACCAGGAGGTCTTTTGCGGCCACTTAAATAAGACCTAGGAAATAAGACTTGTATCTAGAGTTGCACCAGTGGTTGTGTAGTCTCCCATCGTATCCCCTTTATGGACCCCCCCAGTGCTGCCTGGAACATCACTTATTTCAAACCCATGAACACACTAAGGCAGAGACTTGTCCACCCAAAGGATCCGATACCAAACCATAAAAGGAGCAATATAGTATATGCAGTCCAATGCAGTGAAGAGTGTTCAGACCTCTACATCGGAGAAACTAAACAGCCACTAAACAGAAGAATGGCCCAACATAGGAGGGGTAACAGCTCAGGACCAGAATCAGCAGTACACCTCCATTTGAAGGACAAAGGGCACTCTTTCAAAGATGAGGATGTACACATATTAGACAAAGAAGAGGTGGTTTGAGAGAGGAGTAAGGGAAGCCATTCATGTTAGCATTGAAAATCCCTCCCTCAACAGAGGTGGTGGGCTCCAGCATAGTCTATCTGCTACTTATCAGGCTGTACTTTCCAAAGTACCCAGGCAAATCAAAGAGCCTTCACCACCAAGGTCACAGCTAACGACCCATTCTTGATGGGTTTCAGCACCTTAGGCCATTGTTTACCTTAAGGCCATGGACACTAATGTCTCCCTAACGAGCCTATTCAGGCTTTGTTCATCTTATGAGCCAATCAGACCAGGGGACAAGAGGTCAAGCTGACTATAAGAAGGACTACTTGCACTAGCTGTATTCAGACCGATGAAGCTGTTTGGATGAACAGCGAAACGTTTCTATCTCTCAAAAAAGAAGTCCAGTAGCCATGACTCAACTTCCAGTTAAACGCACCTGGATGACTGAGAATCTTCACAGACATCACTTCTGAAGGTTTTCCAGCCTTTTAGAGTTATTTTACGGGGGGGAAGAGGGATGCTGGGGAAGGGTTCTGGGCAGGATTAGATCACGCTCTTGCCATCGTGTTAAATTCTGCCAGGAGAAATTGTTTTCCTGAAGGCTAAGCTGCCTAGATGCCCTGGGCACATCCAATCTCACCTCAGGGGCTGTAGGCGCCTGGAGTAGTAACTGTCAAACCACTCCAGTATGCCTGCCAAGAAAACTCCATGGACATGGGGTCATGAAGAGTCGGTCATGATTGTAAACACACACACACACACACACACACTCACACACACACACACACACACACGTCCCATGTATGCAGCAAGCATGAACTACACCTGTGCGAATAACTCCTTAGACGAACCAACAAAAGTGCAATTTACACGTCTCACACACAACGTATTGGAGCCAACAGAACTGCAAGGATTCTTAGCACTAATCATGGCATGCCATCAAGACATTTCTGACGTGTAACCCTTTTCAGGGTGATTCAGGTAGCAAATACAGTACCCAGAAATGGTTTCTCCTTACCTTCTGGGGCCGTAATGGGACTGTGCAGTTTGCCCAAGGCCACCCAGGCTGGTTCTTCCAAGAGGCCCTGTGGGGAATTTGAATAGACCAGTGGTTCTCAACCTGTGGGTCCCCAGATGTTCCTGGCCTGTAACTCCCAGAAAGCACAGCAAGTGGTGGAGGCTTCTGGGAGTTGCAGTCCAGAAACATCTGGGGACCCACAAGTTGAGAACCACTGGAATAGACATTTGTACTTGTAACAATGATGGCGAGGTAGTTCAGTAAAGCTGGATAAAAAGGGATAAAGGCATAAAAAGGAGTGTGTACAAGCTTGTCAGTGCTGGTGGCCAGAGCAGCTCCCTCAACATCCACTGGGGTTCTGCACATACTTGGCTTGGGTGGAAGTGCAGTGGACCTTCATATAGCAAACAGTTTGTATAACATAAAATCTGTACAACATAAAAAAAATTCTGGAGATTGGGGAAATTTGCTTAACAGAATCGCCTATGGGGCAAAACTGTACAACATAAAGATGATCGTGATTAGGGATTACTCTCTTTTCAATGCATTCCTATGGGAAATTTGTATAAAGGAAAATTTGTTAAACAATTTCATTTGGAACGAATTAATTCCTTTATACAAGGTACCACTATACCCTTGAACTAGTTATTTCCTTAAAGGAAGAGAAGGGTGGGCTGGGCATTAACAAAATCAGCCCCATGCCTACCCTGCTTGCCTCCAAGTCTTCATTGATTTAAAGGAGCTGAGTTTCCTTTTGTGGGGAAAAGTCCACATAGGTAAGTGACTCGGCACAGTATATGGGGATGCTGGTGGCAAGTTTGAACGGTTTCACAAGCTAAGGAGGTGGGGGAGGCAGCGGCAGCAAACATACAGAGGAATCTCCAGCAGGACGTGTAAAGCAGGAGAGCAGTGCTAGGCTTTTATTATCCTGTCAAGGAAACAACTCCAGTGATTACAGGCTTCCTGCGTCACACAGAACGATGGCGTGTTTACAAAGAGAGAAACGAAAGGTTCAAACCAAACAAGAAAGTTTGCTTCTCTCATGCGTGATGCAGATGACACGTTCTCCGGTACAAACCGTTTAATATGGACAGCTTGTTGAACGCCCACTTTTTTTTTCAGCTGTGTACAGACTTAAGGAGAAGGCAGCCGAGGCTTGGGAGGGGTGGTAGTGGTGGTGGAAGGTACTTGAGTACTTCTTTAATAATAGTAATAAGGGATACCAGATGCTGTAGGCGCCTGGAGTAGGAACTGGCAAACCACTCCAGTGTTCCTGCCAAGAAAACTCCATGGACATGGGGTCACAAAGAGTCGGTCACGACTGTAACGACACAACACACACACAATAAGGGATCCAAATCATCCCATCTTTAACTAACACACAGGCTTAAATGGCCGAAACCATCCGGTGAGCTAAAGACTAGAACTAATGTTCAATGTTGCCCAAAGAGCATCAGTTTAATAGTGGAAGAGAAGGTAGCCAGGGGTCCACTTTTACACAAGACAGTTCTCCATTTGATGAAATGACCTGAAATACCTGGGAAGAATTTTGCAAATGAAACGTGTAACACCTATTTTTGATCTCTTGGTTAGGAGCTCTCTGTGGCTTGTTCCACTTTTGAACCGAGACAGTGCTTTAAGATAAGCCATGATATATTAAAAAAAATTAAAAAAAAGATTAAGCCATGAATTGTTCAGTTGCTCAGTTCCCAGCAGCTTGAGAACAAAATTAAATCATAAAACAAGGACTAAAAGCAACACCTCTTTTTTGAGGAAAGTGGGGAGCAAGCCAAAGACGCAAGAACCGTGTGCTCCTGAAAAGACCCGTAAATTTTAATTGTGGATTGCCCCTCACTCGTTACTCTTTTAAGCTCTCACAAAACTCTTTTGTTATGCTGCAATCGATTTAACACAGCTGCTCCATTTCAAGTTTCTGCTCTCTCCACTGACTAGGTTATACAGTGGACCCTTGTATAACAAACACTTTGTATAACAAAATCTGTACTGTACAACATAAAAAATTCCGGAGATAGGGGGAAATTGCTTAACATAATCACCTATGGGAAAATCCGTACAACATAAAAATGGGATCACTCCATTTTCAATGCATTCCTATGGGAATTTGTATAAAGGAAAATTTGTTTAACATAATTTCATTTGGAACAAATTAATTCCTTTATACAAGGCACCACTGTACAAAAGTAAATGTGTGTTTTAAAAAAAACACAAAGCATCAGAGTTAAATCATTGGGCAGGTTTATTTTGTTGTGCATATACAGTAAGTTTATTAGAAAAGCCTTTTGTTGTGCATATACAGTAAGTTTTGTTGTGCATATACAGTAAGTTTATTAGAAAAGCCTTTTGTTAAAAACACATAATACTGCTAAATGGAAGTGTTTGGAATAGAAGCATCCCTTGTGTTCTTCCATTTCTCTGGTCAGTGTGCCGCGTCGTCTTTAGCAGGTTGTACTGTGACTGTGTTCCTCATCCTTTTCCAAAGCTTCCGCTTCATCCAACTGGGCCTAGACGCAAGAGGCAGACAGACACAGCCTTTATTAGATACGGAGCCTGCCCAAACCCTGTGTTGTGTTGTTACAGTCATGGCCGACTCTTTGTGACCCCATGTCCATGGAGTTTCCTTGGCAGGAATACTGGAGTGGCTTGCCAATTGATACTCCAGGCGCCTACAGCACCTGGTATTCCCTGGTGGTCTCCCATCCAAGTACTAACCAGGGCTGACCCTGCTTAGCTTCTGAAATCAGGTGAGAGATCGGATGTGCTTAGGGCATCTAGGCAGACTCTAGCACAGTGGTTCTCAACCTGTGGGTCCCCAGATGTTCCTGGACTGCCGCTCCCAGAAGCCTCCACCACTCGCCGTGTTGGAAGGGGTTTCTGGGAGTTGCAGTTCAGGAACATCTGGGGGGCCACAGGTTGGGAACCACTGCTCTAGCATATAAATATCAGAGATTAAAATGGGGGCCTTGTGTACCCCAAGGGGGTGTGCCACCACAGGTACAGCCCATCCCCTTAAACCCTGGGTAAAACAGGAACAAGGGGGAACCTATACCGCCATCACACGCTCTACGGCCGTCAAGTTATGTTCGAGTTTCTTGGCTTCTTCCAGTTCCCGGGCAGAAAGAGATGCCTCCGACTCCCGTCGCTGCAGCATGGTCAGCTCTTGATACCACTGCTTGTATTTCTCCCTCGCCTCCTTCATTGTCGTCTCAGCCTCCTTGTTGTAGCAGGCGTGCCGGATGACCACCTGTTTCCTGGCCTTGCCAAGAGCCTGTGGAAAGTGGCTGGCACTGTTAAGGGATGCACTAGCGCTTTGCTTAAAAGAACTCACTGGGCAGCTTACAATATATCTGTGCAGGCTACACATTCCCCACCCGGACTCACTGGGAGCTGGGTAGTCATTTTACTGAGCTCAGAAGGATGGAAGGCTGAGTGAGGCTCGAGACGGCTACCCGGGGATTGAACCCCAGGTCGTGAGCACAGTTAGAGCTGAAGTACAGCCATTGAACCACTGTGCCGCGATGTTCAGACCTCAAAAGGCAGACCTCAAAAGGGGGCCACTCTCTCCAATTCCACCTTAATCAACATTACCAAGTTAAGAAAAAGCAATGAGAGCCCCCCCTTCTCTGAGTGAGACCCTCTTGTTTTGAAGAGGATTACGGAGAATGGGGAAGCCTTGGAAAGAGAATGCACAGAGAGCCCCCTCCATCAAAGTCAAATTATGCAGAACAGATACTGGAAATGCCTACCACAAAGTATGTTTCTTTTTCAGTGTTGGTTTTTAACATTGGGGGGGGGGTTTGATTTATTTTGTACTGGTTACTTGCAGGAATAAGTGGAGGCATTGTTTCCAAACCGGATTGCTGGGTTCACAAAATAAATCCTAAAATGACAGGACTTCACATTCCAAAGATGGGCTATCCATCCTTTAAGGCTTAGTCACCAGGGATTTCTACTTGCTTACAACCACCCATCAAGTCCTGGGAAGTCCTGCACACAAATGCCCCCTTGTTACAAAATCAGCCAGGCAGGGGGCTTGGGAGCCTTGAATGAAACCAGTTGTGGTCCACAAAAGCTTATGTTGAATAAAATTTACTTGCTTTTAGGGTGTCTCAAGATTTCTGCTGTCTCCCTGACATCAAAGCTGCCCATCAGTTAACACCCCAGCCTGGATTTTTAAACCCTACAAAATATCTAATATGCACATCCGCTAAGGGCCATTGGTTTCATCCTTTGGTACGGGTGCATGCACACACAGAGACACATCCATTCTTGCAGCTGCAATTCCTTGGCAAGGTGTTGGCTTGGGTGGGGGCAACTTAAGACCAGGCTTGTGTGGATTAAATTTACAGTGTTTTCCCGTGTATCAGACTACGGTATATTTTCATCTAAAATTGTTGGACTGAAAATTAAGGGTCGTCTTATACACAGAAGTAAGCCGAGGAGAGACCCGTGTGGTTGCAACACTGTAATTTTGGGTTGGGAAAGTTTATGTGTGTGTGTGGGGGGTCTTATAGATGGAAAAAATACAGGATTATCCAACAGGTTGCTGATTTAAGCTCATAATTTGATTGCAGAACAGAAGAGAGACACAGAGCTGCCAGTTCTACTGGCACTCACTTTCAGCAACTCTCGATAACGCTGTGGGAGAGGTGACAAAAGGTTGGGTGCAATGCCTCACCTGAGCGATGGGTTTCAGGACGTCTACAATACACTGCAGCTTCCCCATGTCATAACCAATGCCTTTCTCAAACTCTTGCATGGAGAAAGTGCCGGTACACTTGGGGAGGTACCACTTCCTTTCTTCCCTGCTCCTTTCCACCACCTGCACCTTGGCTTCGATCGCCATCAGTTCTTCCTCCAACGCAGACATGTCTTCCAAAATGCTCTGTGTCGGGAGGATGCATTCACATGCATTAGTGAGCTAAACGCACACACACACCACACACACACCCTTGTGGAGCGTCAAACTTTCAGGCATTATTCGCAAACCCTCACAGCAGAAGGGCTGGCTGATTCCACTCCCAATGTGCTGCCCTTCCGGACAGGATGGGCCACAGTGGCTATCATACACATACAAGCACCCTGCTAGCTGGGGATCATGGGGTTTGTAGTCTTAAGACACCAGGCATTGGGAAAAGGGTGGGTGTGCATCTACCCAGCTATGCAACCACCTTCATTCCTCTTTGCTCACCACATCTGCACCTCCCAACTTCTGCATTAAGCTCTCCACTACCTCTTCTACATTGGATGTGGGGCTCCTTGAGAATCAGCCACCTGAGGCTGAAGCACCATTGAATACATGTGCATCTTCCCCCTGAATACCTTGCTGGCAAATGGCAATCATTGTAGGGAAATTATCAGGGGTCCTGAGCTATCAGGGTTTTGTTCCACTGTCTCAATCTGAGTGGGATCTTCCCCATTTGCCAGCTCTCGTTTTAGCCACATGGCACACGAGCTGCAGCGCATCACAAGATCGTGGGCAGCTCCTGTGCACCAAGTCAATCTCAGTAGGCCAGTATTGTCAACTCCATCTAGCAATGGCAGCTCTCCATGGTTTCAACACATTGTCCTTCCTAACTCTACCTGGAAATGCCAAGGAGGACACCTAATCTTCTACAAGATGGCAAACACCCATCCAAGCACTGTCCAAATCCAGTCCTGTGGACAAGAGAAGCTGCAAATACAGATTCCACAGCTTCCGGAATCACACAGCCTGATGGAATGACAACATTGAGAGGTGACATCTCAGCTCTGTGCCAACTATTTCTAGGCCTTCCGGCTGTGGACGAGAAATTCTACCTCTAAGAAGCTGTCCAGCCTCTCTCTCAGTGCAGGGATCCCTATATCTTCCAAGTCATCTCCATTCTGGTCCATCCTCCTCAGGTTTTGGACCTGCATCAGCAACTTCAGCTGTTTTATGTTCACCTCCAGCAGATCCATGGTGCACCTGGAGATGTTCACGTAATAGTCGCTGCACTCCTTGAACCAGTTGAAGAAATAGTACTGTCGAAAGGGAGGGGGGGAAAGCCGTCCGTGAATACCAAGGGCCAAGGTGCTGTTCGGCAACTTTAAAAGGGCAAGGCCAAAGAGATACAGAAGTGAGAGAGGACAACTGGAGGGGGAAACAGGAAGGAACAAGACAGAGAGAGAAAGATAGATGTGGGACAGAAGAAGTAGAGAAGAGGGTGGAATACCGGCACAAGAATTATTCAGAAACCACACCCACATTTCAACGTTGACACACACACCCCAAAATGGGAACGTTGGGTTCAACTTACAATAGCTAGCTTTCATTAACCTCTTTGGGCAAAAAAATATGAAATTTTTTTTTAAAAAAAATAGTTGTTTATTTCAGGGGTCTGCTCTCACCTTTGGGTTTCCCAAAGCACGCAATAGAAGCAACCAACCCATACCTACAGGATTACATAGACTTTGTGTTTATAACTAATTATATCCTTATAGGTTTACATTGACACTATGTTTTCAATGTAAGTTTCCATCACTCGTAACTTTACATGGAACTTTAATCCCGTTTAACTGCTCACGTTCTATTGTAACTTTAATGTAAAAAGGTAAAGGTAAAGGTTTCCTTCACACATGCATGCTAGTTGTGTCTGACTCTAGAGGCAGTGCTCATCTCTGTTTTCATGCTGAAGAGCCACTGTTGTGAAAGTCCGTGGCCACGTGTCCGGCATGGTTGCAAGGAAACACTGTTTTACTTTCCCGCTTTTTACAGCGGTACAGTACCTATTTATCTACTTTCATTTACATGCTTTCAAACTGCTAGGTTGGCAGGAGCTGGGGTTATAAATGGGAGCTTGCTCCACTGTGTGGCACCCAGGATGCGAACTGCTGACTTTGCAGCCAACAGTTTTCAAAGCCTTAGTCCGCTGAGCCACCACGACCCGTACATTTAATGTCCTCTTGTCTATTAAAGCTGTAAGATGTCCCTCCATTCCCTGTTCTCAATACTTGAACATGTCTTAATTGTACTGGACTGTGTATTATCCCTCATTACTGTAAGCCGCCTTGGGTCCTTTTTCCAAGGAGAAAGGCGGGGTTTAAAAAAGTATCCTAAAATAAAATAAATTATAAATAAATACCTTGACGTCGTTCAAGAGGTGACAAAGGTCGTTGCTGGTCTGTTCGTACTGCTTCTGAAGCCTTCGGATCTGGGCCGCCTGAGTGTGTGAGACACGAGCCAGCCCTTTGGTCACCACTGCTTTCAGCCGCTCCAGCTCAGCCTTCAGGTTGCAGGCCACGCTGTCAATATATTCCTTTTTCTTCTCCATGGTGGACAGTTTGCTCATGACCTCCTGGAAACGAGGCAACAGATCCAGAAGCAGATGAGAACAGTGTGGAATGTGTTCTCTGGATTAAACTTGGCAGCAAATAAATAAATAAATAAATAAATAAAAGAGTGAGTAAAAGAAAATGTGTCAAGAAAATAAAAAAGCATCAGAAAAGAAGAATGAATGAAAGGAAACCACATACTGTACCTGACTGTGCAGGCCCTGTTGGAATGGCTAATTCATGAGGAGAAACTTAAGAGCACGTGTAGAAATGACAAACATTTGGAAGATATTGCACCTGGCAACCCAGATGCTCTTGGACTACAACGCCCAGAAGCCTTCACTACTCACTGTGCTTGCTGGGGTTTCTGGGAAGCGTAGTCTAAGAACATCTGGGGACCCAAGGTTGGGTAGTCACTCCTCCAGAGAAATCAGAGCATGGGGACTCTGTAGCCCTTTCAAGTGTTGATGTACAGTAGCACCCCAGTATCCACTGATTCATTTATCCACAGTTAGCAGAGGAAAAAAATAAATAAATAATTCAGCAGCTGCAAAGCAAGCTACTGTCACAAAGAGCAGCTGTAAAGCAAGTTACTGTCGCAAAACAGCAGCTGTAAAGGAAGTTACTATCAGAAAACAAACAGTTTTGGGGGACATTTGGGTGTTTTATCCACGGATTTCATTATGTGCGGGAAGGCTTGGAACCAATCCCCAGCGGATACTGGGGTGCTACTGTACTTCTCCCAACCTTCCTTAAGCTGCTGAACACTGGAGTCCCTCCATCATCTGGAAGGCTAAAGGTTCCCTAGCCCTGGGCTCTCTGAGAGGGCATGGGGTTGCCCTTCCAAGTAACATCATCAATCTCCAGAATTTAGAGTTAATAAGTTTTTCCAAGAGGCGGAACTGGCCAAAGAGGTCTTGACTTGTACCTTCTCTATGGTCAGCAACAAGGAGCACCGAAGGCGGTCGTTCTCCATCCTCAGGCTCATCACCGTGTTCCAGCAATTGTCCATGATCTTCTTGAGGCGAGCGTACTTCTTCGCGCCTTTCTGCAGGCACTCCGTTTTCTCTTTGCTCTCCGCTAACAAATGCTCCTTCTCACCAGCTTGCTGGTCTAGTGCAAGGGTCAGTTGCTCCAACTAAGGAGAGCAATGAAGGGGATGAGGGGGGGATGCACAGACAAAACAAATGTCAACAAACCCAACATCACAGACATCGTAAAACTCATTGAAGTCAATGGGCTCGTTCCGCATTTGACTATGCACATCTGGCTCCAACCTACTAATTTGGAGCATTGGGGCAATTATTGGGCCAAGGGGGCAAGAAAGAATTTCTCCCCTTCCTCCCCCCAGTTTTTTTCCATGGGACAAGGTTACTTCTGTCGATGAAATTTCTACTCTACGCTGAGAAAGACAAGTGTCCTGTTACTCAGCAGGTCCTACAAGATGTGTTGTGGCCTCCTGAGAACAGAAGTCATCTCTTTTTTTTCTCCTGCTGCAAGGTCTCAAAGGTTGTCTTCCATTTCCTCCATCACTCCAACAAGCCATTGGAGACAGCCCAAGAGGCCTCTCCTGCAGGTCTTGAACACACAGTCCTGCGGCTGTTTTCCCATACCGGCATTAAGAGATGCCTAATGGTAGAGTTGGCCTTGTAATGGAAGGTGTGTAATGTGTGAGTGGCACAACAGTGAAGGGTGGGTTGGGCGCGAGGAACAGCTGGAAGAGCCAAGATGCCTGATAAACAACAGGAGAGATCCCCCTCTCCAGGTTTGAAATTAATTCTGAATCGTCTGCTGGAATTTAAGGCAGACTTTACGGCCCTGCAGAGAAGCAAAAGGTGCAGAGACAAAGGCACAGATCCAAGAAAAAGTAAACGAGATGGGTACGGTCCTGAACTAAGTCATTTGAATTTGGTTCAGAGCTTGAAAAACTTAATTTCAAGGGACTCCACCAGAAAACAGAAGCAAAGCAAGCCACAAACATTTACACTGAAAGAAGTGTTTCAGGGCTCCATATATTATCATCCTCTTGTGACTAGAACAGACCAACATAGTCAAGTCTCTGAAAACTATTTTTCTGCTACCATTCCAGATGTAACTCCAAAAAAAAAAAAAAAAACCCAGGAGTTTCCACTTTCTCATTTAGTTCCCATCGCAGACAACATCCATTCTACTAATGTGGTCTGGAAGCAACCCAACACCACAAAAATGAACCTATTTAACAGACCATTCAGTCCACAGACAGAGAGAATCCCACAAGGAAACACTTAACTCCAAGGAACAGCCCACTTGCTTAACAAGGGGGCACCAGACCTTTCAGATATGCTCTTGCAATGAAAACTTTTTAGAGCAGGCATGTCCAAACTTCAGCCCTCCAGATGTTTTGGACCACAACTCTCACGGTCATTTGTCATTGGCAATACAGGCTTGGAATTCTGGGAGTTGTGGTCCAAAACATCTGGAGGGCCGAAGTTTGGACATGCCTGTTTTAGAATAAAGGATTGATAATTTGGAAAGGAACCCTACCCCCCCCCCATTACCACACATGATCCAGACACGAAGGGGTCCCCTTACTTGCTGCTTCAGCTCCTCTATTGTTGGGGCTGTCCTCTCTTGTCCTTCCGGAAGCTGAGTTGACTTATCGGAAGCGGCTCTCCTTGATTCCAGCAGGATTTCCTGACAGCCTTTGGAAAAATTAGAAGTACCTCTGAAGTGCTGCTGTAGTTCCAAGTTCTTGAAAAGATAGGGATATAAAGACATGAAGCCAGCCAGAAGTCAAGTTCACATCATTACACACATGATGTTAAGGCAAGGGGCGGTTTACTCATGAGGCACTTACAGCCATGACGGTCTTCTCAATAGTCTTGGAAAGACGAATCATGTTCTGAGTCATGACGTCCCTCTCATCAAGAAACATCTCAATCTGGCGCTTCAGACTCTTATTTTCTTGGGCCGCAGACTCCAAGCCTTCTTTGGCAGCGTGTAGCTTTTGAAGCAAGTCCACTTTCTCTTGCCGCAAGAGTTCAATGGTTGCCTTCATTTCCTCCATCACAAACTATCATTCCACGCTCAGCTGTGTACAAGTTAATAAAAGTAAGGCTGGTGGTGGTCAAGCTGAATCTTTGAAGAACCAGGTCAGCTAGAGTTAAAGGTATTCCTTTAAGACAGGCATGTCCAAAGTCAGGCCCAGGGCAGCCCATTTTCAAATTTCAAGTGGCCCGCAGCCTCTTCTCCCCAATGGCTCAGCCTGCCACACATCCCCACCAGCTGGCCCCTCCCCATATCAGATGGAGATGTCAGCTTGCAGTTTTACGGTTTCCCTGCCTCCCTCCATCCTCCCAGCCACCTGCCCAGCCTACCTGTCCCCGGCTCTGTTGCTGCAGCATCCTCCCCACTTCCTTATATGTCCTAGAGCAGTGGTGGCCAAACTTCGGTCCTCCAGATATTTTGGACCACAACTCCCACAGTTCTTTGTCATTGGTAGCCTAGGCTTGGAATTCTGGGAGTTGTGGTCCAAAACATTTGGAGGGCCAAAGTTTGGCCACCACTGTCCTAGAGGCTTGTCCAAGGTCTGGCCTGGGGGCCAAATGTGGCTGAATGGTTGGCCCCCACACATTTTCACCTCACCAAATCTGGCCCTTCTGGCAAAAAGTTTGGACAACCCTGCTTTAAGGGGTCAACTCTGTTCTGTACATTTCCGGGGTGATTTTCTTTATAACAACATGTAGTTATAAGATAGGGGCTAGCATTCAAATTGAGAGGCATGCATACTACCTATGAGATCAGGCATAACTCAGGGGGTTGGAGCTTTGGGAGGCAAGGACCAGTAATTCCAGTCATCACAGTAGCTCCTGAGAGCCGGCCCAGTTCAGAGCATTCAAAATGAATGCATGAGAGAGGGGGGGGGCTGTTGATACTGTGTGCCTTTCTACTTGCAAGGGTTTGGCCAAACTACTTACTGGTCCCAAAGGACCACCAGGAGGAGAGACTGACTAATAAACCACACCTGAGTACTTTATACCTAGAAAGCCCTCTGAGAGTCACCATAAGGTGGAATCGGCTTGACCTCACCTAATATCTGTATTAATTGTAATTAGCATGTTTCTCTTCCAATAAAAGGATTTCTGCAGAGATAGATTCTAGCAACCAGAGGCACACATAACCATAATACGTTCTTAAAATGAAAGATAGAGATAGGAGGAGGAGGAGCACTACCTTCCGTCCCTTTAGGAAGCATCCCATACCATCTTCATGTGCTGCCCTCAAGTCAATTCTGAGATATATAAAAACCTTTCCAGAGTTTTATAGATTTGCCACCCCCTTCTTCTTCTTGGGGCATTCTTGAATGATACAGCTTGCCCAAATCTACATAGGTTTGTCCTACTCAGAGGAAGCCCACTGGAGAATCAAACTCCCAACCTCTGGCTCTGTAGACAGAGACCCTAACCACTGAGCTATCCAGCCACTATGCTTCAGTTGTTTTTCAGAACAGACTCATACAGTTGCCTGTCTGAAAACTTACAACAGGGAGAAACCCTTCAAGTAGAGGGGTGTTCAAATTAAAGACCAAAGTCACCTTCAAAGCTAATACAAAGTTGCCACTAATAATGCAAACGTAGGCATGCAATTTTATTTCCCAATGATTGCTTCTGTCCAATTTTTTCAGCTGTTGGTTATGACCATTTGTCTGCAGACACCAAGGTCTCTCTGCAGTATCATATTATCCCTCCCAGGAGATGAGTATTTAGCTTTACAATGAGAGATAGAAACCTGGATAGCTAGCTAGCTGGCTGGCTGGCCGGCCAGCTGGGATTATATTTGTTTTTTGTTTGCAGAAAAGTAGTTGTGTTACATCTTTTTTCTGCAGCAACAAACCCAATACAAAAAGATGAACCTGGCACCACCTGTAAAAATTCTCTCCAGTCTGAGTATTAGTCATTTACAACGCAATGCTCCCAGCACAAGACAGTATATTTAAAAGGTCTGAATAATTTCCTTTTCCCCCATCCTCAAGAAAAAGAAGAAAGATTTTTGCAAAGAGGATATACTCTAACAGCCAAACCACACCACAAATGGTATGAACTCCCCATAACTCAGACGTACCTTTACTGATTCAGTTCGGTTGTGATCGCTCACTCTTTCTGGACTTTCCAAATGCAGTAGTAAAAAGAGGCTAACCATGCTTCCTGGTCCTCCTAAAACCCAATTTATACCCCCAGAAAGACCAGGTGCTAAAACTTTTACTGGGACGGACCATTGCAAATTGAAGGGTAACAATACTTTGTTTGAATACTTCCACTTGAAAATTATCTCCCTATATATAGAAGTCAGGAAAGGTACATTTCCAGGAAGAAGCTGTCCTAAAGCATTCTCCTTAAAACACTAGTTGTCTACACTCTGATGGCTAAACATATGCCGTTCAATGATGTATTTGCCCCACTCCCCCCCCCCCGCCACAGCTCCATATGGCATATTCCAGGAACAGACCTTTCATTCTACTCAGCTGGGTGGATAAACTGACCTGAAAGATAAAGGATCCCAACCATTTATGTCAGGAATTATGGGGATGCACTAGGAAGGCAACGGACCCTATGGGAAAAAATTGGGAAAGCTACATTTTCATTAAAAATCATACAGCGAACAAAACCAACAACTTTCCCCAGCTGTGTAGAAGACATGCTTTGCAAAGAGATGGTTCTAGATCAGTGATGACAAACCTTTTAGAGACCGAGTGCCCAAACTGCAATTCAGAACCCACTAAAATTTTTGCAAAGTGCCAATACAGTAATTTAACCTGTATACAGGTGGCTATGAAGGGTCGATGTCAGGTGCCCACAGAAAGGGCTCCGAGTGATACCTTTGGCACCTGTGCCATAGGTTCACCATCACTGTTCTAGATGGATCCTCCAGTCAAAAGGGATGTTAGCTCAATGGCATGCATCCCCAAAGCCACTGCTCCAACCAACAGTACATAGCTTCTTAAGTGTCCTGTAAACATTAGCTCACAAGAGTGTGAAATAAGGCTCCTATCTGCGGACCAGAGAGCAAGGATACCCACTAGAGTCAGCCAAAGCAAAGCAATTAAATGAAGAAATGACTTCAAGATGTTGACTGCCTCCCTAGAACAACATCTTTTTGGGTGAACTGATTAGTGCAACAAGCTAAAAATGTTTAACATGTTAAAAGGGTGCCTTTCATTAGTCAGACAAATTGTTTTAATGGCCTAGGCCAGTGGTGGACATTGCACTCCAGATGTTTTGAACCATAACTCTCAGAATTCCAAGCCTGTATGGCCAATGACACAGGACTGTGGGAGTTGTGGTCCAAAACATCTGGAGTGTGAAAGGTTTGCCATCACTGGCCCAGGCTGACATTAAAAGAGCCAGGGGGTTCCTGCATGACAAGGGGGTTGGACTGGATGGCCCGTGAGGTCTCTTCCAACTCTGATTCTATGATTCTACAATACAAATGCAGACATTGGCAATATTTTAGAGACCACAAAAGGAATCATAACAATTGGCATGCTCTCATGGCTCAGGACCCACTTCATCAGGCTTCCACCAGGGTCTGGTTATTAGTGCAAATAACTTAGAATCCCAAAGTTCACACTGGAGGAGTTTTGTCAGGCATTTTTCTTAGATTAAAGTTATTTCCGGCACAGCTGCTGCAGGCTGTGCTGGAAATGTAGCTTTAAAGTTACAGCTGAAGAAGCTGTTGATTGGATATCACACCCCAGTTCTCCAAACAAACAAGCACAGGCATTCTGCAAATACCTTCCATGTTGGAACCATATATACACAGTTATAACCATTTAATAGAGGCCGGTCCTGCAGGCTTGGCTGCAGAATGTGGACTCATCTACAGTTTATTTTGAGGTACATTGCTATACAAACTTTAAATCTTTATTAAATAAAACTGCAAAGTGACAGGTGGGGCAATATCATGAAAATTTACAAATTATATAACTTCTTAGTCCAAAGAACGCAACTCTTTTGAGGCTAGGCTAGGTTGTAAAACATAGCCCAAGAGCAGCCCAAATAAACAGAGTAGCTGATACATCTGGCTACAAGGTTTCATCTGGAGATTTACAATTAAACTAATTCCTGAGATTCTTTATGAAGTTTGTCAACTGTGCCAAAGCTTTGTAGCAATTTTTGAATCACCTTTGTACGTTGCAACACTTCTAAAGAGTTCACAAATAATAGATGTGAAAATTACTATAAAATCAATTTAAAACAAAATACTTTAGTAACAGCTGTGTGGGGGCACAAGGTCCCTAATTTCCCTGGTGGGGGGAGCTTATTGTATTTTGGAAAAATGATAAGGGATTAGGGCAGAAGGCATGGAGAGATATTGGCCCTCCAATGTCCAAGGATGGCCTTCAGCTGCTAGAGGTCTCTGGAATCCGTCTGCTTTTAATGGTTGCTTTTCTCCTTTTCTGTTCACTTGGCTTAAAGAAGGAAATCTATTCCAGTGCTTACAGCAGAATCTTAAATTCCAGTCTTAAACGAGATGAAAAATTGGAATTCAAATGGGTGTCATTAGATAGCAGGGAATGAGAGGAGGAGCCTTCCGTGAACTACAAAAGCAAATTTCAGGCTTGGGTAATGATGACTTTATTTAATGACGAAGCAGTACAGACATTGCACTGACTAATCCAGTCTGGTTTCTGATGTTGCTCCCGGACCACACAGCTGTGTGGCTTTTTCACTGGAGCGCATTCAGCACCGGTGAATAAAACGGTCCTGAGCCCGGGACCAGAGAGGCAAAAAACACACACCATACTGGAGAAGCCGGGATTCGAACTGGCAACTCCCGAGGAACCGAAAGAACGCCTTCTCCTATTGCAGCAGTAGGACCGCCCCACCCTTCCCTTGCCTTATTCCGCTTTGCTGGTTGGCCCGCTTTTCCAAAAGGCGGGCGTAACGATCGGAGTCAGCCAATCACCACGCGAGTGAGAGTCCGAACAGCCTGCATGAAGGGGGCGGGGCGGGGCGGAGCAAGAGGTAGCTAGGCGTGACTACAATAGGGGCGCAGGCGCGAGAGAACGGAGTCCGGCCGGCGGAGGAAAAGGGTGCTCCAAAGGCGCATGCGCCGGAGACGGGAAGGAAGGAGGGAGAGGAAGAGCGCGTGCGCAGGCCGCTGCCGCCTCTTTCTTTCCTTCCCTTTCTCCTTCCGTCCGTCCGTCCCGCTCCCACAAGCCGAGGCGGGCTTGCCGCCGCGCATGCGCGCCAGTGGCTCCCTCAGCCTGTGGTGGCGGCGGCGGCGGCGGCGGCGGGTGTGTGTTGCGCGCGCAGCCTCCCTCTTTTTCCCCTCAGGACGAAGAAGCGGCCCTCCTCCTCCCCCTCCTCCGCCCTCACCCCCCGGGTTTCCCCGCCATGGGGGGCCGCCGCCGCCGCCCTCCGCCCCCTCGCTCGCCCCTCCGCCGGCCGCCCTCGTCGTCCCCTCAGCGGGGCCTGTAGCGGGAGAAGCCTTCGCTCCCCTCACGGACCACCACCAGCAGCAGCAGCACCGGCGGGGAAGGCGGCAAGAAGGACGAGGGGGAGGCGGCGGCGGCGGCGCCGGGCATGAGGAGGAGAACGGGGGCCCCTCCGTGAAGGCCGCCCCCGCCGCCCCCTCCTCCTCCCTCGGCGCCCCCGCCATGGCTCAGGCGGAGAAAATGGAGCTGGACCTGGAGCTGCCGCCGGCCGGGAGCGTCGACGGGGGAGGCCTGAGGCGCTCCAACAGCGCCCCGCTCATCCACGGCCTCAGGTGAGGAAGAAGAAGAGGGGGAGGGGGTGCCATATAAGCCTTAAAAGCCCTGGGAGGGGGAGGGTCTGCCCACCCCCACCTCCTTCCCCCCCTCAGGGTCCCAGGCGGCTTAAACAGCAGAAATTGATCCCCCCCCCCAGGAAACCCACCTGTCCCACCACCCTAACCCTAACCCCCACCTCTCCATCCCCCCTTAGGACCCCAGGGGGCTTAAACAGCATTAATCGGAGCCCCCTCCCCTCCCCAAGGAGACACACCTGTTTCCCCAGCCTAACCCTCTCTCACTTCTCCATTCGCCCCCCATGCCAGGTGGCTTAAACAGCAGAAATTTATTTATTTATTATTTTATTTATTTTTATACCACCAGTCTTCCCAGAGGAATTGACCCCCCCCCCCCGGAAACCCATCTGTCCCCAAAGCTAAGCACGTGGGTGGCACTTTCTTTTTTAAAGCTTGGATCTCCTAGAGGGGGGGGCAATCTATGTCCGGTGGGTTTCTGAGATCCCCGTCCATCATTATCATAATCACCGCCACCTGCCCAAGAATATAGGGCTGCATCCAGGTTTTTGCTGCCTGGCTGATTCAAGCCAGCCGCCCACCTTGCTCCTGCTGCTCCTGGAGTGACTTAATAATGGCTGAGGCTGCTCTGGCATGGATGAGTTCATGATAGGGGCGGGGGTGGGGAGTCTTTGGTGGCCAAAGGACAGATCCAGAGGGTCACTGGGAGAGCCAGTGGAAAGCCAGCCAGCCATCCATGTGCTGCAACAACTGGAGCGACAAGTGGTGTCCCTGCAGCTGGATTGGGCGTTTGGAGGACCACGTCCGTCACCTACAGCAGCCGTGGGTTATGTTGTAAAGATCTCAAGTGGGGTTTATTTTATTTTAGAATACTTTTCACCCCGCCTTTCTCCTTGGAAAAGGACCCAAGGGGCCTTACATTAATCAGGGACAATGTACAGTCCATTACAATTAAGACATTCAAATTTGAGAACAGGGAATGGAGGGGCATCTCACAGCATTAAAAGGCAACATTACATTAAAGTTACAAGAGAATGTGAGTAGTTAAAGAGAGAGTAAAAATTCCATGTAAAAGTTAGGAGAGATGGATACGAAACTAACATTGAAAACCTAGTGTCAATGCAATCACACAAGGTTGTAAGTGGTTATAAACACAAAATCTATGTGATAATGTATGGTAGATTCCTATAATGGTCACATAATAGGTAGTCCATCATTGCAGCTGGGAGGGTCTTGGGAGCACCAGGTTGGGCTTCTTGAGCTTAGGGATATCATAAAATAAGGGGAGCCATGGCCAGGTTACCTGGGAACATGCCTAATGTGAAAAAAGGAGGTGAGTAGGAAGAGTTCCTGTCATCTGTGTCAATGCCTGGTGGGATCATCTGCTAGAACAAACAGTCATCAGTAAAAAGGACATCCTTCCTCATGCAACATAATTCCCTGTTCTTAACATGAATAGGTCTTAAATGTTCCTGGCTGTACATTGTCCCTCATTAATGTAAGCCACCTTGGTTCCTTTTCCAAGGAGAAAGGTGGGATAAAAATATTCAAGATAAATAAATGTAGACTGCAGGCATCACTGGTTGTCGATGGTTGCCCACGTGGTTTTAAGACACAGCTTGAGAAGTTCATGGAGGTTTATTTATTTATTAAATTTATATACCACTCCATCTAGCTGCATGGTTGCAGTCATAAGTCGATAAATGTTTCTCTGTGTGTGAAAGAGATCCCCCACCATCGGAGGCAGGACACCTCTTTGTATCTTGATTTTTGGAGAGCACAAGACAGCAGGAGGATCTGAGGTCTGTTCATAATTACTTGGTCGGCAGTCCATCAGTATCAGTTTTACATCCTATTGAGTAATCATTGTGCAGCTGTTTGTCTAGTTTATGACAGTGGTGGGGCTTGAACTGGGGATTCTTCATTTGCAACTTTTTTGTCCAATGTACTGAGGGTATAATAATAGCAGTTATTATAGTTAGAGCGGGCAGGATTCACAATACTGCAGGTGGTTTTCAGTTTCTCCTTTGCAGTAGAAATTCCCAGCACACATTTGCATAGTTGAGGGGGCATGAGAAGCTGTTGCCAAAGGGAAACTCTGCTTTTAGATGGTATGGTAGGATCTCAGGCTATGTCTTTCTGTAGCAGTTGTAGAAGATTTCGTACTTCATGGAACAATACGTGCCCCAGGATCACTGGTTGCCCTGAAGAGCTGATGGTATAGATAGCCTGAGGTGACAGAGTAAGGATAATGGTTTGGTAATGGAAAAAAATGATAAATGTAAATGTCCTTTCTCCCTTCAGTGACAACTCACAGGTTTTCCAGCCTTATGTCTTGCGAACCCGCAGAAATAGCACAACAGTTATGAATCGGCATAGCATGGTAAGCATCTGTGATGCAAAGAGCCTTCGAACCCTTGAGCTTTGTGGGAAGGACAAGTTAAGATGTATTCTCTCAAAGTTAGCTTGTGAACTCTGTGCAGATTATGCTACATAGAAGTTCTTTTCCTACTTTACAGAACTTAAAATGTGCGAAGAAACTCATTTAATGTTGTAGTTTGTCTAGATGGCAGAGTTGAGTTGCTTCAGCATGATGGAAGCATATCATTCTTCTGTCCTTCAAGAAGAATGAATATTCCTTCAATGCTATAACATTTAGGGGTTTTCAGGGCCACCTGCCTTAAAGTAGAGGTTGAGTGGTAGTATATTTCCCCTACATTAAAATATATAATGGATGTGCAGTAATCTGCCCTCCCTGTTGAGGGCAGGGTGCATGACAGTTGCAGAAGTGGACATTTTCCTCCTGTGCAGAAATTGCATATTCCAAGATAGGGTAACTAAAGCTTCTGAAACAATTGTGTGTCTTTCACAGCTAATATCATCATCTCCAATACGTATCCCTAGCAGCAGACTCCATCAAATCAGAAGGGTGAGTAATCTTTCACTCGTTTGAATGCCGACATAGTAGCTGTTTCTTCCAATGAACATGACACATTGTGGATTTCTTTGTTAATTTACTGTATCAACATATTCTTGATTTTATTATGATTTCAATATAAACACCAGTTTGTGCCTAGACCAGGTCTCAGAAGTATAAATACTACTTACATGAAGGTTGATTCAAGCTAATGTAACACATTCAGAACATTGAGATTGTTGTAGTTTGTATTCATCTCTGCTAAGTGGAATTTGTATTTCTTAAAATATTGTGTGCTGGGAATACATGCCACCATGTATCTGAGAAGCTCTCTGTGCTGTAAAATCAGTAAGTCTCTTCTAAACATTTCATCAAAGCCAACATGAACTCTGTAGACCCGAAAACAGAGGTTATCCTTAGGCCATATAAGGCTGGATGAATAATCAGATGTCTGCTGGTGGTTAATACAAGGCCAGTGGTTGTCCAGTTAGTTCTCAAAGCGGAGGGCAGTTCAAGGAGAACCCCCCCTCCCCAGCTGATCATTAAGACTGGAGAGATCTATGCAAGGAGAGATCCTCCATCAAGGATTGTTGAGAATTATTCCATCTATGTATATTCTAAAAACTGAGCTATATGGGCAGCAGAATTGAGTGGTGCTGTTTTGGACCGGCTCAAAAACACCTTCCTGATACTTGTGTGTTCTGTGTGCAAGCAGGCAGTTCTTGATATAAGAAGCGTTCAGACCCAAACGTTCCCCACCTTCGGGGGGGATGGAACGGTCCAGCCACACCATGCATTGCTGCTGGTCATTCAGCTCAGCTCTAACTCTAAAGACTTGGGTTGCGCTAAGAAGTAATATTCTGCTGGGCGAGAAGTCTCGAAGAGCTAAGGCATGAATTCTTCTACTTCTCCAGGAGGAAGGAGTGGATTTGATGAACAGAGAGACAGCACATGAGAGGTGGGTACAAAGGAAATGTCTACCCACACTGTTACTCTGGCCGTGCTAATAGCCACTGATTAACTCTTTTGTGTTTCAGGGAAGTACAAACAGCAATGCAAATAAGCCAATCATGGGAGGAAAGCTTGAGCCTGGTAATACCTTTACAAATGTTTAATATATATATATTTTAATTCCACCTCTTCTCTTAACCAGTGAATGTGAGGAAAGAGTGGCATGAGTGTAAGTGGAGTGTCCTTTGAACTCCACTGGTTGGCCAGAATACTTCTCAGCCTTTTCCCCCCCTTTTTTTCCCCTTTATTTATTTATTTATTTATTGTGGAACTAAACCTTAAGCTTTTGTATTCTCAGAGTGACAACGATTTGGACAAATCTGAAAAATCTTCATCTCCGAAGAGAATAGATTTCATTCCTGTGTCTCCAGCACCTTCACCTACAAGAGGTGTTGGAAAGGTATGCCATAGAACATCTTAAACGTGGCATTTGGAAAAGGATGTAAGACGATTGATAACTTAATCTTTCAAAAGAATTACATTTAAATGCTCGTCTGTGGTTGGGCACAGCCATAAGGTAGAATGCCAGAGAATGATGGCTTATCTGTCTACTTCTTTTTGGCTTCTACTGGGAGGAGTGTTTAAACTCATCAAAAATTGAAAATGTTGTCATCTAAAATGGGTTTCTTTCCTCGAGGCACTCCATACAAGCCAGAATTGCAAACAATTTTATTTATTTTATTTTATTTTATTTTTACAACTTATATGCTGCACACTACCCAAAGGTCTCTGGGTGGCTTAAAATCAAAGAATTAAAATAGTGAAAATATCAATAAATAATTAAAACAATAATAAAAACCTTACACTAAAATCATTACACTTAAATTGCCATCAGAGGACCCACAGTCTATGTTGTATCAATTATTTGTTCCTGTTTGGGGCAGGAACCCAAGACCCAGGGTTCAGAGTCCACAGTAAGCTTAGTTTAGCCCCTTCTGCTTGCGAGAGGAGCTGTGCAAAAGTGGATAAGTCATGTGTAGCAGCCAAAAGGCTCATTCACAATAAACCGGGGTTGTTGGTTTTTTTTAAATGCTAGCTTGCTATGGCCTCTGAATGTGATACTGTTTCAATCTGAGTTTGCTTTGTAATAGGTTACTTGTGCTGGAGAGGAAAGCAGCAGAGTGGGTGGACTCAGCTTGGTCTCTGGTATATCTAAAGCCAGACTCTTATCCTTGCAATATTTCTGCATATAAAATAATGTGTTTGAATAAAAGACTCATAAAAGACTTTGGGGGGGGGAACCTCAAAATGGGACAGATAAATGGACTTGTGATGTATAACATTATGTTTGTGTGGCTGAGATAATGTTATGCACTTGTGCAAAATATGTAAAAGGATGGAAGTGAATTGCCGTAATTAAAAAAAAAATTCGTAGCCATTTTCTCTTGCAACCTTTAGTGTGCAACAGAGAATGCCTGCGGAGATTTCTTAATTTTTGGTGTTTTTGCTCCAACTATTATACTTTTGTACAAGTCCATGATAGGGTTTCAGCCTATTTGTAGATATTAAGCTTGAGATGCATTACTTCCAGCTTTAAGAGTAATATTTTTGATGTGCCTTTTTTAAAAAAAGTATAAAATGCATTTTTAAAAAACTTCCAGTGTATGTACCTGAATGTGTCCAGCAACTTTAAACGTGGTGTTTTTGGTCCCTAGCAATGTTTCTCGCCATCGCTCCAAATGTTTGTGAGCAGTAACGGATTGCCTCCTAGTCCCATTCCCAGCCCCACAAGGAGGTTTTCAAAGTAAGTCAATATGTCTAATAAATAAAAAAAGTGTTTTTATTAATGAGCAGTCTGTCTGCTGTGCCATTGAATAGATCGGGCATTAACAAACGGCCCAAGCAAGAGGAATTTGCTTTGCGAATCTACTCTCCCACTCGAATTAATTCTAAATATGTTTTTCATTTAGTTTGTATTAATTATAATTTCCCACTTACATTAATTTTAGTTCTGGGTTCACATCAGTGAAACGTGTCGCTGTTCCTGGTAGACTGCCTTCTACATTTCCTGTTCTAAAAACACATATGCATCATTCATGTCCCACTGAGTTGTAAGAGTCCTTAAATGGGTTCAGGCAAGCATCTTAAATCTTGTCAAAATATGATAAAAGAATGGCGGTGAAATTGGTGGCACGACACTTTTCCAAAAATAGAAGAGTAGTTTTATATCAGGGACAGGAAATGTGTTAAGGGCTGATGGATGTTGCAGTCCAACAACATCTGGAGTGCCACACATTCCTTACTCCTGCTTTATAGACTGAAGCAGATGTTTGGGTGAGAGGTCTAGCGTTTCTAACAAGCATGAGTTAGAGTAGTTCTCTTTTTCTACAGAGATGTCTCAAGGGAGTTGGTCTGTGTTAAAATATAGCACATTTTTGCTGCAATAATTTTCATCTGCAATAATTTTCATTCCCTAGAAGAGATAGCCAGTGGTATGTGTAATTTCCAAGATTCTGGTGGGAGTAAGAGCTTTCCGACGATCTACAATACTCAGGAGAGACTATTGTTATCTAGGTTATAGGAAGTAAAGAGCAGGCAATTCATCTTTTCCTGTGTTTTAAAATAAAACACTGGCTCTTTCCCTTACTGTTGAGCTTTAGTGGAAAACAAGTGTTTCCCTTTTTCGTTTTAGAACAATTTGTTGACAGCCTAACACAAACTACAGTGCACCAACATTCTAACTTTGTACATTTCCTTCAGTTCATTTTTTGCAAAAAATCTTGAGCTCATCAGATCCATCTCAACACGTCTGTCCACGGGTCTGCTTGTGATCTGTTACTGTGTTTATGCTGGATTTCATAAAGATTGTCCTGTTACTATAGCTGTTCTAGAGATCAAACTATCTGTCAGTGCTATCAGGAAGCTTAACAAAGATTGTGATAAGCAAACTACACAGCTGTCTTTACTTTGGTGGGTGCTGTAGGGGTCCTTGGCAGATTTGGACAGACAAATGTGGACCATAACAAGTGGTTATTTTGTGACGATAGCATAGGTTGATTTGCCAGACTTGGCCAGGTAGATGAGGAGGCTGGTCTAGTGGTGTTTACTAAAACAAGAATGATAGTTTAAGACCACCAAACAAGGAATGTCAAATATTTCATTGAACCAATGAGCTCAAAAATTAGGAACCTGGGCAGGTGGAATATATCTTAGGCCCAGCTCTTCATTGAGTGAACTGGGAACGCTTAGCTAACTGCATGAGGTTGAGCTTGATGGAAAGGTGGGTGTTGGTCAGGACTTGTGTAACTTTTACAATGTAGGATTATAATCCTAACCCCCCCCCCAATAAAACCCCACACATTAGTTCATCTGAGTGGTTTGTTTTAATTTTGGAATTATTTAGAGTGTAGAGAAACAGTCGTTTGATTTTTTTCATTTTAGCAGGAGGAGTCAGAGTCCGATCAACTGTATCCGGCCCAGCGTTCTTGGTCCTATTAAAAGGAAAGGTACGTAACGCTCGCTTGATGTGTTATACAGTAGAGGAGTGGGAGTATCACTTGGCGTACTTCGGTAGGGATCTGCACCTTCAGCCCTTGGCTTGTTGGGGAGCAGTGGGGCAGTCTTGTTCCCTTTGTTCCCTTTGTGCGGTAGACCTCTTTGAAGATTCCTTACCCACAAGAGCGGCTGCGCAGCACTGATCCCAAATGATGGCTGAGGATCTGAGGCAGAAGTGGCCTTCTTGCTTGCTTACCTCCAAGGGTACTCCCAAATTTCATCCAGTAAAATATACTTGTCTGAAATTCTTGGACAGAGACAGGAATCTCTTAACACAAAGCATTGAGGTCTCCCTGTTACTTCTGCATAACAGAAAGTTGTCATTCTGTCTTCAGAGAACAAATATTCCCTCACTGCTACAATATGTTCAGCCTCTGCCCCCACAGGTATAACAACATTGTCACGTTTGTTTGTTTTCCCCCTACAGGTGAAATGGAAACTGAAAGTCAACCAAAGAGACTCTTCCAAGGAACTACTAATATGCTTTCTCCCGACATAACCCATTTGACAGACCTCAGTTCATGGTAAAAGTGACTTCTGTAGGTTTACAGAAATCTCTTAGAGTGGGCACCATTCATTTCACAGCCTTGTTGTTCATGATTAAAGTAAAGACTTGCTGTTCATGATTAAAGTAGAACGAAGGCTGCTACCAAACAACATCAAAACAACATTAATTTCACAACCGTCTCTGCTTGTTACCTGTGCATAGAGTCTTTTGCAATAAGGCACTTTCTTTGTGACCTTAAAATACCGTGTACTCTTCTTAACATGAAATATGCTGCATAAAGACTGTAGCTGAAGTTCATTATAATAATCTTAGAATTGTAGCGCTGGAAGAGTCACTGTGGCTCATAATTTCATAGATTTAGCCGAGGCAGCTCAGAAATTGTCCTATAAAACGAACAGATCAGCTGTTGGCTTTGTGGGAGGTTCATAGCCTGGTGGTGCTTGTTTACCTGAGGCTGGACAGCTTGCTTCTCCTTGGTGGGGTGGGATGTCCATGGAAAGACTCCTATCTGAAACCCTGGAAAGAGGAATGCCCCGTGTGGCTATGGCCACAATATGAAAAAAAAAAAAAAACAGAATTCTCTAGAATTCTTCACAAGCCGTCTTCCTCAAAATTGTTGGGTGTCCAGGTTCTTCCCTCTAAGGCACCAGCCCCCCTGGCCCCCACTACACGGGGCTCTTGCTGATCAGCCTTTGCTGCCATTTTTGTTGCGGTTGCAACAGAACCCACTCTCTGGATTTCTGTTCCTTTTGTTGTTCCATTAGCCATTACGATTCACGACAGACTCAAAGACTTCCCTTCTCTATCCCTAGTTTGTCGACAGATATTCTTGACGGGAACACAAGCAGTGTCAGCTCTTCTTCTGACTCAATGGTGAAAGGCAGCACTACGACCGAATCTCCTGTCACATGCTCCAACTCGTGTTCCTCCTTCCTCTTGATGGATGACCTTTCACCCAAGTGACTTGACCCCGTTGCCTGTCCGTGTCTGTCTGTGATGTTCTCCTGCTGTACAGTTGTACAGAGAAACCTGGAGAATTAAATCCTTGAGGACCTGAGGAGTTAACCACTGAGTGGAAACACGAACATAACATTATTCTGCGGCAACTTCTCTGCCTGGTTTTGATTCTTCTTATAATGGACACATCAAGCCTCAATGATGTCTTGTTTGGTTGATTTGTTTCTAAAACAATAGATTATTTTACCTATATTTGCTGAGATCATAATTTTGCTTTCAGAGAAACTGCATATACATTTTTTTAAAATTCCCATGCAAGCACCTAATTTATATTTGTGCTAAAATGGTAGGTGGAAAACCTGTTGCTATCATGATCACTTGTTCTGGAGGAGGGAAATGGTGGTTACAGATTATAAACCTGTGTTTGATGTGGCTTTTTAAAAGTAATAAATTAGTTTGTTCTAGATACTTGTTTAGGAAAAATAAAAATACTTTTGCTGGACAATAGACACATTCTGGACCTCCCCATGTCTCAAACACACTTAAAAGATAGTTTAGAAGAGGGAACTTTCCTCCTTGAATTTTTTTTTTTTTTTTTTGGCAGCCCCTGATCTGTCTTTTCCAAAGAAGGAGAAAAGCTTTTGAACTGTCCTTGATGCTGAGGGGCAACTGTTAGTGGTGGTGCTGGAAGCCAAAAATACTTTCAGAGGGCTTTTAAAAATTATTATTATTATTATTAAATGCTACTGGAGCTCCTTATCACCAGTGGGAAGTGGGCACACTTGCTGTTAGTGAGATACAGTTATCTGGCCTGCTGCATTCTCTGATCCGGACTGCTTTAAGGTTCTTGTTTTTGTTTTTTTAATTACCACCAGTAGTCACAGAAGTGTCTTTGGCCGAGAGCGCAAGATGGGTTGTGGAGATAAATAGCCACACTTGTTGAGGCTGCTTTGTAGAATTTATCGAGCAATCAGTGGCCCTGGTGGCAGTGAGATGTGTTTGTGCCTTAGGGGATGTGGCCACAAAATGTAGGAATGTAAACCTTAGTGTCTGGATGGGGAGAAGGAATCTTGTCGAGAGCGCTTGTTTTAGGTGCTATGACGGCTACTGTGTTCTCTTGGTTGCTTCTTGAGTTACTTGATCCCTTGTGGGAAGGGATTCCGCCAGCAGTCTTGGCAGTTCCCTGACGGCATCACCTTGAGGTTAATATCGTCGGGGGGGGGGGGGGAGCCATTGCTCACCTCTGCTTTGCAGTGAGCAGGCCTACAAGATAATGCTAATTTTCAGGAAAGGTTTTGCCAGCAAGTTCGAAGCAAGCTCTGCTTACGGTCTGAACCAAGAAGTTTTCATCAGCCGTCAGAAGTGAGACTGCTGTGGTCCCCATGTTGGTTTGGGGTGCAGCAGCAGGTGTGATACATCTTGTGAGATCTAACTTGGCTGAAAAAAAAACACACACACACGAAAGATCCGTTTGTAATCTACTGTGTTATGCTATTTATTATTTATAACTCTGTATAAAATTCTGGTGATGAATTATAGTATTTTTTTATGATTGAAGCCCTTTAATATGTAATGTGAGTGCTGGCTGGTCGTTATTTAATAGGCAATGTTGTTTGCCAGAAATGTAACACTTCTAATTCTGAATGTTTGTAAGTCACAAGCTCTTGTTGTCAGAGTGCAGCGTCTGATTCCCTCCCCCGCCCCTCCCCATCAGTTTTGGATAAAATAATAGCACTGAATTTGATGCAAGATCTGTGCTATCCCATAAAGCACATTTTTCCTGGCAACATTTTGTCTGTTTAAGGAAGGGCTTGGAGAAATTCCAGAGTATTTACCCTAAAAGAGAACTTTTAGTTTTCCACGCTTAGTATTTTGCTCTTGAAAGTGTTTGTTTGGAATTGTAATACATACCATACTTGGGCCAGGAGTGCCTCTGTTACCTGTATTATCCTTGCCCATGGAGTTAGTTTCCCCACCTCCAATAAATGTGCATATTGTAAAATATTATCCGGTGGTACCATTTGGTTTTTTAAAGTATGAATCTGTCTCTCAGTTAACTGTAGTTGTATCTATGCAGCACTACTGCTTGCCTACCTGCTGTTGCTTCAGCTGACTGAACTTGGGTGTTGGGTGTGTGATGTTGTTTTACATTGCATCACTTTTCTTTGGCTGTTCAGGGTTTTTAAAATTGCAAATGCATCTGGTGAAGTACAAGTTGTTATCCTGTCTCCATGCACTTATTAGGCCCGTGACATGGAAATCCATCTGGAAGTTGATGAAAATAAATAAGTCTTCTGCATGTTTCCTTAGAGCTGGATTTTGAAAACTGTTTTGGTTGACTTGTCCCAGTTATTAATTTTAATCCTCTATTTTTTAGAAGTGTGGAGTCTTGTGTAAAACTTTGGATTCTGTACCCATTAAAATGTGCAAGATAAAACAAAATACACATCAACATAGACTTAAGTTATTTTTGTTGCAACATTGTCTTCCCTTGAACATCTGAACTTGCTGTTATTCTGGTATATTGTTAGAAAGCTGATGTTTGCTTTTAGGCTTTAACTGTTATGAAACAGAAGGAGGAACATGACAGCTCATGTTTATAAACACACACACACATTATTATACAGGTAGAGTGGGCACAGAGGCCAACTCAGCTGGGTTGATGGCAAATCGAGTGAGTAATGGCTTCCCTCTTGTATATTTCTCATTCTGTGTCCACAAGAGGGCATATCATAATTATGGAAACTTTATACATGTGATGGAACTCTAGTCCACAAAAAAATGGTAATCTTTATGGTGCTATAAAACCCTTAACTTAAGGAGTCTTGTGGAATCTAAAAAACACCACATTCTGCCTATTGTCAACTTCATGGACTCCAGCCCATTTCTTCAGATCCCTCTGACTTCTAATGCCTCTGAAAAAGTCATCTGGATTCCACTGTCACTTGTCCATAGTCTTAAAGGTACCAAATGAGTCTCTAGCCAAAATCCTGCTGCACTGTTAAGTCTACAAAAGATGTAACTTTTTGCTGGCAATTAATGAGTCCCTGCTTGGCCTTTCAGGCAGTAATGCAGACCCAACGACCAGAGTGGAAACTCACTAATTAGCAAAAGAGACTGTTGTGAATGACTGCCTTCACCTCCTGCACATGGAACTCGATCACAGGATTCTGACTATTTTGTCCCAAGAGACTAACATGGGTGCCTCTGGAAATAAGAATCTTTGCGTCTGCTGGTACAGACTTGCTGCAGTGATCCATTTGGAGCTTTAAAAAAGCAACTCATTAGAGGTGTCTTGGTTTCTGATTATAACACAGCTGGTCCCCTACTGCTTCTTGCCAGCACTGTATGAGTTTGTGTCGGCTGGATAGGAAGACGCATAACGAAATCTAAAACTGGACATGCAGGGAAATGTTACCTAGCAGCAGCTGTCCTTAATGAACTGAGCAGTCCAGTAGGGCACCATGATTTGAGAAGTAGGGTTTTGGAGTTTGGAAACCCAGATTTAAACCTTGCCTGTTGGCCAAAATCCTTTGTGCTTTGCTCTTAGCTAGACTGGGGTTTCAGGTATTATTTTTCCCTGCGTAACATGCAACTCCACAATTTCTTGCCTTGTATCACACTAGCCACACCCTCCAGGAATCCTGATGTCCCTGAAACCCAAAGACAACTTCTACCAAGTCATTAAGTGGACAGAAAGAGTAAACAGCTGGGTGTTTGTTTGTTTTTTACTTTTGAAAAGGAACCCTGCTTGGTCCTGGTTACAAAGGAAAAGCTACCTGCCACTGGCAGCGAAGGAGCCCCAGTCAGTTGTCGACACAATACCAAATCTAGCCCTTAAGTCTTCTTCCACCCTGTCACGATCGGCATCCAAGGTTGCCTGCAGCAGGCCTGTTTCTAAACAGGGAGCTACCACCGCACAGAAAGCCAGGAGCGCAGCTTGCTTAGGTCAGCGATTTCGTCTTGGATGTCAAAGGCAAACATGATTCATGGGTTTTTCCAGCCATGCCTTTCCCTTCCCTCCCTCCCTCCCTTGCTTGTGCAGACACAGGTCTGCTTATTCAGGATTCTCCCCTCCAGGGGAAATTCATAATGCTATGTATGTGACAGTAAGACTCAAGTTACGTGCTCCGCTCCACCACAGGTGGAGGAATAACCTCTGCAATTTATCCCTCTAGTGGCGTCTCCCTGCAAGACTTAAACAAAAATACTTGGTGCAGGGCTCCACCATGACAGGATGGCTAAAGTGGCTTGTGGTTTATCCACCCGATACCACTCAAGCAATGCGATAGCATTTCAACCCGAGAATTGGTGTGATATAGCAATTAAAGATTTGAACTAGGATGCAGAAGTTGTCATTAGGGACCGTCAAGTTGCTCCCAACTCATGGGGACCCTATGAATGAGCAAAAGGTCTTCAAACTGCCCTGCTCAGATCTTGTAAACAAAAGCCCGTGGCTTCTTTGAAGGTGTCAGTTGATCTCTTCTTGGGTCTTCTTCTTTTCCTGCTGGACCCCACTTTCCCCAGCATTATTGCCTTCTCCAGAGCATCCCGCCTTCTCAAGATGTGCCCCAAGTACGACAGCCTCAGTTTCATCATGTTTGCCTCCAGAGATAATCCAGGCTTGGATTCTACCTGGTTGATCTTTCTGGCAGGAGCTGAGCAGGGCTGTTGCGGACAGGACATTTTGGAGAGGGCCCATTCAAAGGGTCTCCAAAAGTCAGACATGGGCCGAGTGAAATAAGTGCAGCAGGGTGACCCGCTCTGACCCGCTGTATTAATGTGTTGGGGCTGTGAAAGGTGAGAATGAGGCTTTGTGGTCTTCCCATGGCCACCCAACAGCTTCTGGAGGGCCTCTAGGGCAGTGGATTCCCCGCCTTGGGCAATCCAGATGTTCTTGAACTACAGCTTCCAGAAACCCTGGCCAGCACAGCTAATGGTGAAGGCCTCTGGGAATTTCAGTCCAGAAACATCTGGTGATCCAGGATTGAGAACCGTTGTCAAGGGGCTGCAACAGCCGCCCACACCGTGTGAAAAAGAACTGGTAACACAGTCTTCCACTAGGAACACCAGAAGCCACCCTCTATCGACGGCATCACCTCTTTCGATGGGAATCTAACCCATGCTTGAAAGAGTTGGGTGTAAACCCCCACTTCGACACAAAACTCAAGCTTTATTCTGTCGCCTCCAAAGGGTAGTAATAACATAATAACAATGTGGCTGCTTTAGTGTTTCTTTCATCAGTTCATCGTCTTGCTTTTAAGTTATCCCTTTAGTTAATTTTTTTGTTGTTTATGTGTATTTATTTCTTACCTTGGATGTTATTGTTTTCCTTCTATTTCAAATTATCTGGAAGTTGAGTCCAAACAACTAGACTTCTTTTCTTGAGTGATCGAAACGTTTCACTGCTCATCCAAGCATCTTTGCCAGACTGATGAAGCTGCCTGAATGAGTAGTGAAACGTTTCTATCGCTCAAGAAGTCTGGTTGCCATGACTCAACTTCCAGATAAACTCACCTGGAGGACTGAGAATCTTCACAGACATTTGGTTTCAAATGGTTATTTATTAAGTTCATTATGTTGTAAACTGCCCAGAGTGACCTTAGCAGTCAGATGGGAGGTATAAAAGACAGTCAGACAGGCAGGCAGGCAGGCAAACAGATAGATAGATAGATAGATAGATAGATAGATAGATAGATAGATAGATAGATAGATAGATAGATAGATAGATAGATAGATAGATAGATAGATAGATAACAATGGTTCTATATGATGTTTGACTGGATCCACTCCCCCCAGTTCTATTTGGAGATCTTTATTGTTCCCTCCAAGGACTCAGCACCGCTTCTGAAACTGGATGAGGCTGATGGTGCATTCCACTCCCATGTGAACAAAAAAAGGCCCTCCCTGATACACTCAGTGCCCTGGTGAACATTCACCCAGTCTGCAGCGCACAGATCAATAATATTTAGGTTTCCACCAATGCAGCAGCTGCAGCAGCACTCTGGCAAGTGTATAACGCTGGACTGATCACTTCCTCGGTTCCGTCTCCTTCCCCCAACCATCTATTTTTAAATATTGTTCTTTCTCCCGGAAGAGTCATCTCTCGGCGCAGTCAAGAGGCCCCAAACACCAAGACGGGCTCCCCACCGTTCTTTTGCTCTTTCCTAGACCAGGGAAAACAGTCAGCTGCTGACCACAAACTAAAGATAGCCAGAAGTCCACGGAGCTTCTTGGTTGCAAGTGTCGGTTTGAGGCTTCCCTTAATTCCACTCTAAAACTAACAGGGAATCAACAAGCTACCCAGACAACTAAGTTGAAGCAATGGGAAATTTGGGGGCGAGCCATCACTGCGACCCCATACCAGACAAAGACCTTTGTTTAGTAAAGTGTGTCAGGAATAAAAACCGCAACGCACAGACAGTGGGCAGGTGAAATCCTGTAATTGAGGAGTGTAACTTTGCAGTCATGGCTGGGTACAAGTTGTGTGGAGAACAAAACGGCAACAGTTACACGTCTGGCTGAAATGTGCACCGGGTGCCAGGTCCCTTTCTTTCGAAAGAACCCATGCAATACAGTAAAATCCTACACCACCATCCTCAAACCCAACCAGCTTCGAATGCCTGCACCCCTCTTTTCCTGAAATGGCATTAAACAGAGATTGGGACTTGACCTCCAAGTTTATTTTCATGATTCTTATTATTATGGGACAGACTTTCTCCCACCCCAAATTACTATGCCAACACCTTGATTTGCAATCCACTTCTAAAAACATCTATCTATCTATCTATCTATCTATCTATCTATCTATCTATCTATCTATCTATCTATCTATCTATCTAT
>JAHTLZ010000277.1:2868690-2884072 GCA_023846285.1 Phrynocephalus versicolor | reverse complement strand
TATCTATCTATCTATCTATCTATCTATCTATCTATCTATCTATCTATGAAAATGTAACTCTTTCATGAAAATACAGGTGTGCAACTTAAGGGTGCTCCTGGATCCATCTCTGAGCCTAGATGCCAAGGTTTTGGTGGTGGCCAGGAGCGCCTTGGCTCAGTTTAAACAAGTCCACCTGCTGCACCTGTTTCTTGAGACAGTTGATCTGGCTATGGTGACACATGCCCAACTTACATCCCAGCTGGATTACTGTAACACACTGTATGCGGGGCTGCCTTTGGAAAGTGTTTGGAAACTTCAGTGGGTCCCACCCCCACCCCCCATGGCAGCAGCTCCACTGGCTGCCAATCCATACCAGACACAATTCAAACAGGTGGTTTTTAACATCTAAAGCCCTAAATGGCCTGGTTACAAGCTATCTCAAGGACCATGTATCCTATTATGAACCACCTCGGGTGTTGAAATCATCACGAGAGGCCTTTTTCTCGGTCCCACCACTTTTGCAGGTGCAGTTGGTAGGAACAAAGGGAGAGGGCCTTCTCATGGGCTGCTCCAGCCTCTAGAACTCCCTCCCACTGGAGGTTATCCTGGCCCCATCTTTGCTGTCTTTCCACAAGCAGGCAAAGACCTTTATCTTCAGGCAAGCTTTCCACTTAATAACTGGTGTCTGAGAGTGTGTTTTTTTTTTTTAAAAAAATGGATTGTTGTGTTCTGTTGTTTCAAATATGCTTTAGTGTTGTTCGAATTTACCTTAATTAATATATTACCTGTTTAATTTTTTTAAATATTTGCATACTTGCTGTTTTAGCTCACGACCTGGGGTTCAATTCCAGGTAGCAGGTTCAAGGTTCATTCAGCCTTCTATCCTTCCGAGGTCAGTAAAATGAGTACCCAGCTTGCTGGAGGGCAATGTGTAGCCTGCATACTGTAATTAAAAATGGTAAACCACCCAGAGACTACTTGAAGTGGCATGGGGAGGTATATAAGCAGAACACTTTTTGCTTTTTAGCTTTTAAATGTTGCCTTTTCAATGAATGCAAGACTCCTTCATGTCTTTTTAAGGAGAAAAAAACAGAATTTAAAATAAATAAATAATAAATTTTATTCTTCTAGTGTTCAGTGGGTGCATGTAACTTTAGTTTACAGAGAGAGTAGAAAAAAATCTTTGCTCAAGGGTGTTAACAAACAGAACTTCAGGATCTATAAGATCCCAATCAGCTCTGTGATTCTAAGATGATGGTAATGACGAAATCTCAAATGTAACTCAGGGGGAGGAGGTAATATTGTAGATGAATGAGGGAGGAAGGGAGGCATGACAAATTAAGACAATATTGAAACCCAACAAGGTTGGGGAAACCACAGAATCTGATGCTTCTCTTCCTGATGTCACTCATTCCTTTTGCTGACGCTTAATGTCACAAATAGCATAAAGCCACACAAGTAGCATCTAGGTGTCATTATAAGCAACATGTCAGGAGTTATCTTTTAAGCTCATTTACAGCCATGTGGACAGGGTCAGTTTTGTCTTACCTCATTCAATTATCCTAAAGAGCAAAGGAAGTTTCCTTTTAATTTTGCCTTGAGTGTTTTTTTTTTTTTTGTAAATAAGTGCCAAGTACCATATCGAAATTGGACATCACCGCCTGCTGCTGGTGATGACAACATCGCACACAGAATTACTTGGAGGCAGGGAGCCTGCACAATATTGCCAACCATCTGGCTGCTGAGGAGCAAAGATCATTTACTGTGTCCCTTTCAGGCCAATAATGGCTCTGCTTAGAGAATAAGAAAAAGCATAAAGCTAAATTCCTCTGTGAGTCGGTCCTTGTCTTATGGATAGTCTACACCTCCCTGGTCTGTTGTGGTTTTAAAAATTTGGGGGCTTAAAAAGCCAGCACTCTTTGCCCTGTTCCCACCCATCTCAGCGAAATATGATTTGTTGCCACAATTTAAATAACAGGCACATTCGTTGGGAAATTACACAATCCCATCAAAAGTGTGCACTGAGTAGGGCTGTTTCCATTAAATATAGACTAACGGAGATACGGACCTTCACACACCTTTGGGTGAAAATCAAAAGTGATGGCCCTTTGGAAAAAGGGCATGTATATAATAAGGCAGTATCCCCCCCCCCTTTTGATTATGTTTTTCAGCTACATTTTCTGCTGTCTCCCATGGTTTGTTTCCATAATAAATATAGAATTCTATAGACTCACGGGCAGGGCAGGAGCCTGGTTTCAACAGGTCTGTGAGGCCGAAGTGTCAGACGCTGAGAGACAATGAAGGACCAGGCTGCCCTGGGTAAAATAATGTTTGACCCCTGAATATACAAAACCATCACCCCCTGGAGAGCTTTAAGTTCAGACAGGCCTTCTTTGTTCTCTGGTGGACGGCCACAGCTGTGTGCCTGAGTTCTGGTCATCTCCGCCTTTAAAAGGGGAAGGTAAACAGACCGGGGTGGGGGAGGGGGTGAAGCCGAGGAAACTTTTGCCAAAATTGTAATGCTCAGAGTTCAGAGGATTGGAATCAAGGCAATAAAATGGAGATAAGGAGCAGGTACACTGCATCCAGTTTTGTGTGTTGTCGAGGCAAGGAAGAGAAACATCTTTCCCCGTGGCATGCACCTTTTAAAAACTTCTCTCTCGCCCATAATAGAATCATTAAATCCTAGAATAAGAGAGTTGGAAGGGGCCCTTGAGGGCATCTCGTCCATCCGACCCCCTCTCAAGGCAGAAATCCAGATTGGAGGGCTCACCTACTGCAAACATCCCAGTAAATCCCCAGCATGCTTGCGTTTGCAGCAACAAGAAATGGGTGCACAATACATTATAAACCAAGCCCTGAAAGCAGAAAAACATAACTTGGCAGGATTGACTGTCAAGGACACAGAGGAAAAAATGGTAGAAACGGTGAGTGGAGAGCAGAACTCGAGGGGTCAAAGCCAAACCCTGCTATAAACCTTTCCAAAATGACTGACATGTCAGAAACCACGGCTTGCCAGTATTCCATTGTATTTCCCCCAAGAAGAGGTAAAGGGTAAGAGAATAGATCGTGAACACTTCTCAAAGAATGAAGGGTGGACAAGGAACACTCAGACCCAGCCCTGTGCTGGGAGGAGATGCTTTGTCCACCTGACCAAGGAGACAGGTTTGACCAGTGGTCACATGGTCCAGAAGGACCAAGACCACTCTGGGATAGTGGGTCCTGTCCACCCTCCCACCCAATAAGAGAATGAGAGTAGCTGGTCGTGGAAGGGTTGGATGTGAATGTTTGGTTGCCAGTCTGATTAAATCCTTTATTTATTTATTTACAAGATTTTATTAGCCGCCCTGCTACTTCACCTAATGAAGATGCAAAACATTGGGACAGCCAGGAATGGCCAAGTCACGCTCGGAGCCCAGGCAGAGGCTGGGCCGATTGGTGGCAAGGGAGCAGATGGGCTCTGGGTCACTGCCAGTGGGACGATGAAGCACCTGTGTGTGGGGAGGCTCCCCAGTCCATTGGTCTCCATGCAGGCAGAAAGCAGGATTAAAGCAAGAGCTGGGGTCTTATCCATTGGCTTTTCTGATGGGCAGATGACTCTCTTCTACAAGGGACCATGGTGGCCATCAGCTCGGGCAGCTTGAAAAGAGGACGGACTCATGGCTTCTAGTCTTGGCTGTTCTATGGCACTCCCAGTATTAGACACTAGCCACCCGTTGCTCTGTCACTCTTGGTTTTTGTCTATATGCACACTGGATCGCCATCTCAATCAAGGAGATCACGGGAATTTAACCAAGCTCAGCCTCAAGATTTCTTTGACCGAGTGACAGGCCCATAACTCTTCGGTTGCCACGTCAACAGCTTCAGCACCCCTGAGGTTTCAGGGGCAAATCGGAAAAGGGTTCGTGTGCACGCTTACGGGCACACGAGTCTGTCCCATCTCTCTCTCTCTCTCTCACACACACACACACACACACACACAAACACATGCGTGAGAGAGATGGGACAGACAAGGGTGGTTTCCTGCATTACCTTCTGAACACATATTACGTGTGCAGCATACACAGAAACAGCCTTTGTGCTGGGCCCCTGTGCACTCTGGCATCACAGGGGTGTGGAAGCAAGCTAGGCACTCAGGCATTTGAGCCATGACACACAAGGAAATCAGGACTGATCCTCCCTGTTGGGAGACCCAGAGGATTCGTAGCAGTTTCAGCCATTTCCTGGAGAGTAGGCGAGGCTATATCTCTCCCCCCCCCCCCCAACTAGGTCATTAACCAAAGCCCTCAGTTAAAAATGCATACGTCACAGCAACTGCTTAAATCTCTCTTCCCTGTCTTTCACCCATGGTCAGATCGACTTCCCCCCCTCAGATCCCAAACAGAGCTGCCTCAGGTAGGTCCTAATGATTTCCACCACACATTTGTGGGAAGCTGCTGTTTAGAACGGGTCCAACTCCAAACCGTCATTTGTTCAGGCTGTCCCAGCCAGAAAATGAAGAGGCCAGTGGGCACGTCTGGGGGGCACCTCTGGTTCTGCCCTCTCCCTTCACCAGCTGCCCTACAAGAGCTCACCTCAGCATCCCTCCACCACAGCCTGGGGACTTCTAGCCCAATTCAAAAGGAACATAAGAACATAATAACAGCCTTGCGGGAAGAGGTCGCAGTCCATCCAGTCCAGCATTCTGTCTCACACAGTGGCTCACCATTTGCTTCAGGGTATTCCCAAGCAGATGTCTTCACCTGCTTATGATTCCCTGCAAATGGCATTGAGAGATATCCTGCCTCTCTCTCCAACCCGGAGGTTGTCTTTAGGCATCCATCATGATAGCCATGGATGCCCTTGTTCTCTATGAACTCGTCCAATCCTTTGTTAAAGCTGTCAAGGCTGACAGCTGTCACCACTTCTTCTGCCAGGGAATTCCACAGACCAGTGATCCTCTGGGTGCAAAAGTACTTCCTCTTATTTGTTTGAGATCTAGCACCCAAAAGTTTCATGGAGTGGCCCCTAGTTCTAGTGTTGTGTGATAGGGAAAACAGCTTTTCCTTATCTACTTTGTCCACACCGTGTATGATTTTATAAACTTCAATCAGGTCACTTCTTAGGCACAGTCATTCAAGAGTGAAGAGGCCCAGCCGTTGCAGCCTCAAATGGTAAGGAAGGTGTTCCAGTCCCCTAATCATTCTGGTTGCCCTCCTCTGCACTTTTCCCGTTTCCATCATATCCTTCTGGAAGTGAAGATTCTCGCTTCCTAAACCTGAGGTGGCTTTGAGATATTTGGAAGACCTTTGCCCCATGGGTGTGAAACTGAAGATCCACATGAGAGATTTACGGCATGTGATCTGAGGTAAAGGCAATCAGACAGTGGCCTTCTTCCATTCCATGCACAAAACCTAAACCCCAGCCTCCTCCCTGGTAATGAAACTGGTGTAGCAAACAGAGCAACAAATGTAGACTTGGAAGGCCGGGGTTTGAATCATCACTCAGCCATGGAAGCTCACTGGTGATATTGGACTGGTACATCCACCCCTTAGATATCTCACTTGCTTTGAAAGCTCTTTTAGGGACGCTGCAAGTCAGTTTTGACTGGATGGCAAATAACAGCAACACAAGTGCCAGTGAGAAAATAGTCCTTTCAGGACTCAGGTCTGGTAAATTATGATATTGCACCTTGGGAATGTTTCTAAAAACAAAATAGTTCTGCCCGTGTAAGTCAGTTCTGATCTGTCTTCCAGAATTTCCTAGGTCATCTAACCCTCAGAAGTGTTTTTCCAATCCCTTCTTTAGGTGGCGCTGTTTGGCTATGCAGCTTAACCCACAACCACACCAGGGGCAGGGAAGGCCACCCCACCATCAACTCCCTGCCTCTCTGTTCCTTGGAACCAGTGGCTTTCACGGGGTGCTTGGTAAGGTGTCCCTGCCATGTTCCTGTTGTGAGTTACTTTCGTTTTTGTATGGATTTAAACTTTGATTTGGTGTCTCACTGAATTTAAATAATACCTTTAATTTTCTTTGGATTTGAAGTTTGTGAGCCACCCTGATTTTTAATGCCTTTTGGGAAGGGGGAAAAAAAGGCAGGGTCCAAACCAGTCACCCAAATCAACCCATTTTAATCAGCAAAATAAATCAAAGGCCACCTTCACTTATCATTAGGCGATTCTGTAATGAATCCTAAATTGTCCGGATATTATATACTTACTTCAGAAAGACTTTGATTGTGGAAAATTGGGCCAGTAATTAAAAAAGAGCAAAGGAGCGTAGAAATGTTTCCAACTGTTTTTAGAAATCACATCTCCCCGTGTTCAGCCAAATGAAGTCACTGAGCGGGTTAGACAATTACAACAGTCACTACTCGGTTTGTAAATGAGCGGGAGCAGGACGGTGCATCTTGGTTTGTTTGTTTGTTTTTTAATGTAACAAATATCCCTTTGAAAACATGGCAAAGGTAGAGAACAGGGTAATGGTGCACAACATAAAACAAATCCACAAAGGCGGGGGGGGGGAGCTTGTGTAGACAATAATTTGCCATTTCATAAAGGAAAGGTGTGTTTTAGTTATAACTTGAGAAGGGAGCAGGTGAAACTGCCCCAAACTTTCCTTTCATCTTAACTCCTTTTAATCTCCACAAGGCAAAAATGTGAATCCTTGTATAACAGAGAGATGAGAACTTCACTTACTAAGCTGCCTCCTCCTCCTCCAGTTGTATAATTTGCCGCACAAATACGAGTTCTTCCATCTTATTTCCTCCCTCCTCTTACCGAATGTAAGAAGAAAAGGACCTTCCTCGTCATCTTCAAACAGGAAGTTGAAAAGTGAAACCAATCTTGTGCTGACCAGGCAGCGGAGGGCACGCATACGTGTGCCTGGATATGAGTTTTAAAAATGGAACGTGCACTGTGCTTATTAACGGACAGCACCCTGGGGAATTGTTGCCAGGATTCTCGGTGCCATCCCCAAAGAGTCAGTTAGAAAATTAGCCTTGTTAGTGTTCTTGCTCAGTCCATGAAGGGCCAGGCTTCTGCCATGCAGGCGTGCAATGGCCCTGTATCCAAGCTCCCCTTGGCAGCCTTCTCTGTCTTCAGAGGCCCGGTCACAGAAACGGTGACATAATCGATGCTTGGCAAACAGGACCGCTGGGATGCAGCCAACTCTTATTCTTTTCACAGATGCTTGCATGCGGATTTCGAGTCACCAGGATCTAGTAGATGGCGCAACCAGCCCAGCAAGCACTCCCTGTCTGCCTCCCAGGAGATGATGATGCCAGCAACGCTGGCACTGAGGTACAGCTGTCCCAAGGGGACCCTCGATCCCACAGGCCGGCCCTTGGATCCGATCTCCTCCCAACGCAAGGGCAGCCATCCGGCAGGTTTTGCGAGGGCCCCAGTGTCTGTGGAGATCACCAGCGCTTTTCATGTTTCCCATGACTTGGGCGCAGGTGCGAATAAAGACGGCGGAGCAAGCGGGTAATGCTTTCGGTGGGTTGTGAAACAACTCGAGTGAATTCATGCAGGAGACCTACAGAGGGATACTTAGGGGACGGGGGAACTCCCAACTAATGAGCCCACCATAGCCAAGGCTAGGGAGTGTGTGGCTCCTACTAGGGGATGTTTTAAATAGGAATGATGAATGAGATTTATCGATTCAGTGAAGAAACCCTCACAGCATGAGGGTCCAGGGCACAGACTCACACACAACTGAAAGCAGAGAAGGGAACTGAAAGGCCTATTTATTTATTGCGGAGTTATGTCATAATTCTAAAATTAAGAGAAACAGTGCAGTAACAGAGTGGAGGGTGTGTAGCTTATTACTCTAAGCCCACAATATTAAAACCCAAATGTCCATTTTCAAATACACCGTACAAAAACTTTGTAGCAAGAGCAGAGAACTGAGGAAAGCCTCAGAGGTGATAAAGAGTTGGGTGCAAATAGCACATCCTTCTACATATGCACAAAACTAAGCCCGGCTGGTATTCACTCACTGAGAAACGGCAGGGTGTGTTTTTTTTAACGTGACAAGATCTCTCTCTGCTATGTAGAGGGAGATCTGTGTAGAGGTGCTGTGGGCTCCCTCCCTTCCACCAGCAATAGGGAAACCTACTTCTTCAGACAAGCTTTTGGGGAGTCGCCAGGCAGTTTAAGAGAAGGGGCTACCGATGAAAAGTCTCGGGAAACCAATGGATCCAAAATGCAGCAGCCAGATTGCTGACTGGGGCGGGTTACAGAGACCACATTACTCCCCTTCTAAAGCAGCTCCACTGGCTGCCAATCAGCTATCCGGCACTATTCAAAGTGCTGACCTTGACCTACAAAGCACTGTATGACCTGGGTCCTAGCTACCTCAAAGATTGAATCTCACAGTATGAACCTGCTCGGGTGTTAACATCATCAGGAGAGGCCCTTCTCTCCATCCCGCCACCCTCACAGGTACGTCTCGTGGGAACCCGTGAAAGGCCTTCTTAGCTGTTGTGCCCAGACTTTGGAACTCCCTCCCACTAAAGGCCAGGACTGCCTCATCTCTCATGTCTTTCCAGAAACAGGCAAAGACCTTTCTCTTCAGACAAGCTTTCCCTAAATGATAGACTACTATACATGGCTACTGTGGTGCAGTGGTTAAATGCCTGTACTGCAGGTAAAACTGTGCTCACAACCTGAGTTCAACCCCAGGTAGCAGGCTCATGGTTGACTCAACCTTCCATCCTTCCGAGGTCGGTAAAATGAGTACCCAGCTTGTGGGGGGAGGGCTACAATGTGTAGCCTGCATACTGTAATTAAAAAACTGTAAACCACCCAGAGACTACTTGAAGTGGTATGGGGCGGTATATAAGCAGAACACTTTTTTTTGCTACATAGACTTTGTATTTACAACCACTTATAACTTTGTGTTTCTTTCTCTCCTTGTGTGATTGCATTGACACTATGTTATCAATTGTTAGTTTTAAAGTTGCCTTCTAAAGCTATAAGATACCCTTCAATTCTCTCTTTGTCAAACTGAGTACAGTACAGTATGTCTTAATTGTAATGGACTGTATATTGTCTTTCCTAACTGTAAGCTGCCTTGGGTCCTTTTCCAAGGAGAGAGGTGGGGTAAAAATACTCTAAAATAAATAAATAAATAACAGGCAGACATGGCACCAAATGCCAATAACGTTGGAAAAGGAGGTGACACCTTGCTTGTTCAGCTTGGACTGGACAGCCCAGGGGCCTGCAAATACAGCCCCCCCATCTGGGGGAGGGATTGGGGTTGGTACCAACCCCCACCCCCACCCCACACCCATCGCAGATGCTGAATCATGCAGATCATAGGGAATGCTACCATACATTGCACAGCCTCTGCCTCCTTCTAGCAGACATTCCTGGTCAGTTCACCATTTGAAAACAAATCTAAGATTTTTCTTTTATAAATGATCAATGTTTTCAGAGTGGGGTTAAGCGAATCAGCAGATGTTGATCCTGCCAATATGGGAGTATAACAAAAAAATCTAATAAATAAAATTGCCATTACAATTACAAAGTGAAGTCACACGAGCGTATCATTTCCAGATGGAATCTGCTTCTGCAAAATACATAACGCTTCACTCCATCTCTAGTGTGAAATACCTAAGTGTATTACCTCTTCATACCTGAAGGGTGCGGTGGCGTGTGCCCCCCAAACTCATTCACATGTTAACCAGAGGACTCTCCTACTGCTGTCTGAACCGTTCTCACTGCAAAGCACTCATGTGAGACACAGAAATGGGGATTACAGCTGTTGCGAGCTACCGCTAAGGTCAGACTGAACCGACACATGTGAACCTGCTGTGTCCCAGCAAGGATGAGCATTCCTGTCTGTCTCCCTGCCGTCATGGACACGCAACTGATGGCTACTCCCGAGGCAAGATATGTTGCGGCCATATTCTGGCCCGCCTTGCCCCCTGTCCCTTGGCAAGACAAATAAGCACCCCCTGCAACGGAAAACAAGGGAAACCACGCTGCCTTCCCAGCGTACACACAATCATCTTCTTTTTTACAATCCTTCTGCACTTCTCTTTGCCTCTTCCCCCAATCAAGCTGGAGAGCCCGGAAAACACAGCGGTTGGCACTCGCCACGCGTCCTGGCACCTCATCGTCGTGTTTACAAGTTCAGATGGTCTTATTATTTATTTATTTTTATTTATTTATTATTATACTTATTTACCGCAGCGACTTTCCCAAAGGGAACTCTGGGTGGTAAACAAACAAGTAAATAAGGAAATGTTGTTCTTGTTGTTTCTGTTGTTCAGTTGTATTCGAGTCTTCGTGACGCCATCATGGACCAGAGCTCACCAGGCCCTTCTGTGTTCCACTGCATCCCGGAGTTTGGTCAAATCCATATTGGTTGCATCGATGACACCGTCCAACCAACTCATTCTCTGCCGTCCTCTTTTCCTTTTGCCTTCCATCTTTCCCAACATCAGGGACTTTTCCAAGGAGTCCTCTCTCCTCATGAGGTGGCCAAAGTGCTGGAGCCTCAGCTGCAAAATCTGTCCTTCCAGTGAACATTCGGGTTTGATTTCTTTCAGGATGGATAGGTTTGATCTCCTTGCAGTCCAGGGGACTCTCAAGACTCTCCTCCAGCACCACAGCTCAAAAGCATCAATTCTGCGGTGATCAGCCTTCTTTATAGTCCAGCTCTCACTTCCAGACATCACTACTGGAAAAACCATAGCTTTGACTATCCTCTGCTCTTTAAGATGCCACCTAAGTTTGCCATTGCTTTCCTCTTAAGAAGCAGGCGTCTTTTAATTCTGTTGCTGCAGTCACCATCTGCAGTGATCAAGAAGCCCAAGAAAATAAACTCTGTCATTGCCTCCATTTCTTCCCCTTCTATTTTCCAGGAGGTGATGGGACCGGTGGCCACGATCTTAAGTTTTTTTTACACTGAGCTTCAGCCCATTTTTTCACTCTCTTTCACCCTCATTAAGAGGTTCTTTAATTTCTTCTCACTTTCTGCCATCAGAGTAGTGTTGAGGTTGTTGATATGTCTTCCTTAATTCGGCTTGTGATTCATTCAGTCCTGCCTTTCGCCTTGTTAGGCTTATAAATAAGGAAATTAAAGAGGTACAAACATTTATAAATACTAAAACTGTTTTGTTTCCCATCAATGAGTGCTGGAGGCTCGACTTTCGCCCAGGCGGACGCCAACCCGGGTTTGGGTTGTGTGTAGCTGCTTGTCCAACGCGTGGGCAACCGGCGCGCCTCTTCTTGCGGGACCGGGCGGGGGGGGAGCGCGCAGAGGGGGGGGGGTGGATTTCGAAAACTTCCCCTCCCCGTGGGCGCGCAGCCAGCTCTCCGTCGAACCAAAGGAGGAAGGCTCAAGGCAAGCCGCCGCCACCCCCCCCCTTAAACCCACAGACCCTTCTTCCTCCCCTCCGGAGGGGTACGAGGGCAGAAGGGCCAGGGGGGAGGCTTTGTGAGTGTGTGTGTGTGGGGGCTTGCGTTACCCTTCGTAAACACCCCCTCTGCTTCGATTCACACGACCAGATCTACACACACACCCAAGAAACACGCGCTAACTTCCTCCAAGAGTCCCAGCGGGACACGCAGCGGGATCCTTTTTTTGGGGGGGGGGGAATTGGGCAGGGATGTGTGGGCGACGGACGGGTTTGCAAAGGGCCTGTTGCGCGGGTCCCAACTCCGATCTCTGCCCTCCCCCCCCCCCCCAGAAGAAGGGGAGAAGAGGGAGGGAGGGGAAGCGAGGCGAGGCAGCCCCACCCGCGACGGCCCCGCCCCCTCCCCCCTCGCGCGGCTCTTCCTCCCCCCCTCCCTCCTCGCCCTGTTTGTGGCTCTGGGCGGTGCCTCCTCCCCCTCCCCCTCCCCCCTCTGTCACCCCCCCGCACCCCCGTTTGTGGCTCTGGGCGGTGCTTGCCCCCCCTCCCCCCTCGCCCCCCTCCCCACCGCCAAGCCCTGTTTTTTGGCTCTGGGCGGTGCCTGCCCCCCTCCTCTTCCCCCCTCCCCCCCACCACGCGTGGCTCTGTTTCTGGCTCTGGGCGGTGCTTGCCCCCCCTTCCTCCCCCTCCCCCTCCCCTCTTCTCCCCCCCCTCCCAGCAGCCTTTGCACGCGCTACAATGAAATTTGCAAAGTTTTTTCGGTTTCGGCGCCATTTTCGAGTGGACTCGGAGGTGAGGAGGGAGGGCGGGGAAAAAGGAGGGCGCCCCGGGCCGGGGGGGCCTCGGCGGGTCCCCCAAAAATCCCCAAAAAATCCCTAAAAATCCCTTCTGGCCGGGGAGGGCCCGGGAAGGGCCGGGAGGGCCGAAGGGGGGCAAGAGAGGGGGGAGGAAGCAGAGAAGCGCCTGGATCTGGGAGGGGGGTTGGAGAAGAGGCGCCAAAAGGGAGGGGGGAGGGGAGGGGGAGCCCCGACTCCCCCCCCTCGGAGCAACTTTTAAAAAATCAGGATTATTGGGTTCTTAAACGCCCCGAATTCTATCACCCAAGGAAAGCAACGTGGACCCCCCCCCGCCCCAGAAAGAGGTGGGATGGGGGGGCACAGTCAAGAAAATAACAGTTAAAGGAGGGAAAGGGAAGGAGGGGCTCCCTCCCCCCGAAATGTTCTTAATTCATTACAGTAGGTGAGGGGGGGCAAAAAGTTTTTTTTGTGGGGAGGGGGCACAAGTGACACCCCTTGGGAAGTGAAGGGGGGAAGAGGTCCAGAGTGTTTTGGGGAGGTTTTTTTGGAGGGGGGCGCACAGCCCTCCCCCTTCCAGTGGGCGACCAGTTTGCAACTGGGTGGTGGTGGTGGTGTTACTGGTGGTGTGACAAGCAACACCCCCTTGGAAAGGCTGGAGCAGAAGAGGAGTTGCGAGTGGGGAGGGGGGTGTCCAACACTGAATGTCTCCCTTCTTTCTCTCCTTCTCTTCCCCCCCCCTTTCCTTTCACACCCTATTGCTTTTTCCTCCTTTTTCCCCTCCTCTTGTTACTTTTTAGCTAAATATGGATACAACCCAGGAAGTTTCCGAAAGGGACAGATAAGAGCTATCTGCAGAAGGAGGCTTATATTGTTTTTTAAAGTTGTGTTGGAGGTTCCCCCCCTTTCCTTTTCGTGGGGGGGGGGGGAGGAGTGTCAAACATTTTGCCAAGGTGGCCACCTCCTGCCTTTCAACTTGGCAAGCCCCCTTTCTCAAGAAGTTTTAAAGTTTTTTCTCTCTTTTGGAGGGGGGAACTTTTTTTTTTACTTCCTTTCTTTTTAATTCCCCAATTGGAATCTTTCTCTCCCCCCCCATCTGCACCCCCCCCCCTTATTTAAAGCCAATCTAGACTGGGGGGCTGCAGATGTCCTGCACGCCCCAGTCTAGATTGGCTTTAAATAAGGGGGGGGGTTCGTTTCTGTCCTGCTTCTCTCCACCCCCTCCCCGTTTTTGCAGCACAGTCGTGTGCAAGCACACACACACACACACACACACACACACACAGAGGCCAGTGTACGCAGCGTGGCTGTGGGTGAGCCAGAGACCTGGGTGTGCAAGGGAGTGACATTCAGAAGTGATCAGAGGGACACTTGGCAACTTAAACCCACCCCCTTGGCCTTCCCCGTGTTTTGCCCTGCCTTCTCTCTCCCCCCTCCCCTCTTTTTCCACCCCCCCCCAAATAAATGGATGACAAGGTTACAGACCGTTAGGACACTGGTTGGTCAGCGGCGGAAGAGTTAAAAAGATGTACGGCTGCATTTGTTCCCAGGAGAAAGAGGATTGCAGTGAAAATATTTCCTCTACCCCCCCAAACCACCCCACCTCTCAAAAAACTGACCACTCCTTGCAAAAAAAAAGAAGAAGAAGAAGAAAAGGGGACTTTATTTTATTTTATTTTATTTTTAAAAAATCTGGTATGCTTGTCATTTCAATTTTTGTGTCAAATTTGAAAGGGAGAATGAAGGTAAATAGCTGTCATTAACAGAGGAAAAGGACTGGGGACGAGAAGGTTTAATTTTACCCTCTCTATGTATGTTTTAAATATTTTAAATATTAATTTGGGATGGGTTTTTTTTGTAGGGGTTGAAAGTTACTAATATTTTTCTTACCGACAGCTGTTGGCCCATTAGAAAAACCAATTTGAAATTGAAACCAGAGAATTCTGATTCCATTTATTTTATTTTTTATTTTTTTTGCCTCAATTGGCAAATAAAATTATAAAGACAGTATATACAATATTTATTGTTATTCTAATTTCTTTACTCCAAAAATTCAAATAGTATCCTATTTCTGATTTTTATAAAAATGTACAAAAATAAGACTGTATAAATACACATATAACATTTAAGTGTACAGGTGTTGTCAGACTGAATTTTTTAAAAAAAAATAGCAGTGTAAATTAATGTATTTTCAATAAATTTTGAAGATTACAAATTTTTATTTTTGTTTTTTAATAAAAAAAAGTGATCAAAATTGTTGTCATTCAAGAGTTACTCCAAATCAGTTTTAAAGTTATCACGTAAATCTAAATTGCATTTCAGTTTGGATTTAGTTATTGAATATTAACAGATCTAATTATTCTTGAATTAATTATTTTTTTTAAATGATGAAAAACTACTTAGTTTTTTCATGGGCTTAGTTTTGGGTGTTGAACACAAATTCTGTAGTATTCTATCCATACATAAGTTTCTAAATGAATATTTCAAAGTTTTTTTAAGCTAGATACATACACCTTAGATATTTATATGTATGTACATGTTTGAAGTACTGTATGAAGCATTGCATTATCCATGAAACGTCAATGTTTCAGTTATTTGAGATTTTTTTTGGTGTGTGTGTGTGTGTGTTCTATGAATATTCTGTTGTCCCATTTTACATAGGATTTATAAATATACTGAATGGCATGTGGGTTTATGAGTACATAAATATATTGGAAAAAATATTGCTACTTGGCACAGATGCAAGCAGCAGTTAAAACATTTTTTTCCAGAGGTTGTTTAGGAAGGCAAGCCCCCCCCTCCTGAACTTAGAAAACCCTATGAAGTTGTAGGTGTGTGTGTGCGCGCGTGCATGCATTTGTGTGTGTGTGTGTGTGTAAAACTGAGGAAGACATCGGAAATCCTCCAGATGGTTAGGGGAAGAGGAATCAGAGAGGTTAGATTCCTGGATGTCGGCTGGCCGGTGGCGTGGCGTGCGGGATTTGAGAACCAAGAAGAAGAAAAATTGCAGACAGAGAGAGAAAGAGAGAGAGAAACCATTTTCTAAGGAGCAGAATTTCTGATGAGCTTCAGGAAGGGAGCATGAAGGGGCTTTAAGGGGCGGGGGTGGGGGAGAGAGAGAGTGTGCCTGCAACTGAATTTGAATAAGGGCTAATCCAGGACAGCTTCCACTGCCACCCCTCCACCCCTCACCTCTTTTTCTTAACAGCTCTCTCTCTTTTTCTCTCTCTCTCTCTCTCTGTGTGTGTGTGTGTGTGTGTGT
>JAHTLZ010000277.1:2840202-2868650 GCA_023846285.1 Phrynocephalus versicolor | reverse complement strand
ATATATATATATATATATATAAACCAGACTCAAAGTGCAGTGAAAAACAGGCTTTGCTGATGCCAACTTCTTGTATAGGCTTGTGTACATGCTGTGCTCGGGACAAATGAAGTGATAGGCAAGCCACGGTCTCTTCAAAACTCAGATTTTACTCTTAGAAAAAGAAGAAGGAATGATTGCAATACTGGTAGGACAAGAGATGTGAGTTTTTTGCAGTAGTGTCTGAAATCAGAGAAGGAAGGCCCCCAAACACACAGGGAGATTTCTCTTTTTCTGTATGATTATGGTGGCGTTTTGTGCGTGTGTGTGTGGGGGGGGGGTTGCTGCAGACTTGCGGAGGAGGCTAAATTGAGATGATGCCACAAAATGCTAGTCTTTGTGTTTCCTTGGTGGGGGTTGGTCAGGAGTCTAAGAGTCCATAGCTGACAGCCCTTCCCTCTGCCCTTTTCCACTCGAAGGATGGGGCGAGGTACCATCTCTGCTCCACAATCCACATCTGTAAAGACGATCGGTGTTTAGCCCTGTTTTGCTCTTAAACAGAAATCAGCATCAACTAAGTCTGTCACCTCCTGTTTTTGTCTTGCGTTTCAGACCCTGTCCCTGGCTGTAGAAGGAATACTGCAGAGAATTTGAGGACAACACGGCAACATTTATTCTCTCGGGTGTGTGCGTGGGTCTTGGCTGTGGGGTGCGGTGGAAGTCCTGATCCTTTAAAAATAAATTACTCTCCACATGGAGGGTTCGCTCATGCAGGTGCTGCCACTTGATGGCTTGCCCGTATCAAAGGCACGTGTCTGATTGTGCTTCCCACTTCTTCAGATACAATGCTTCCCTTCCTCACATCTTTGATAGCCAATTACCTAATCGTTCAAAAGTGAAGCAGTGCCCGATTCTTAAGGACATGGCACCTAGATATTCTCCAGTCGACCTCTTGATAAATATCCATGGGGGGGGTCATCTGAGAGGCATCTAACTCCCTTTGAGACCAGGAGGGCTTAAACCAGGCAAAAGTTGGGCTGGGTGGTGACTTCATCATCACTGTTTTTGTGTTTTAAGGGAGGGGGTGTATAAGGTTTCTTTCTTACTGTGCTTTTGGTACTCCGCTATATCTGGGGTGGGGTGGGTGGTGGGGTTTTCCCCATGTTAAAAAAAATAGCATGTACAGCTTCCTCTAACAGCTTTTGTTGTTAATGGTGCAGATTGGCTTAAAGGCTGTTGGTTAGTCTTTGCGCTCACCGCTTTTATCTAAAATATAGTTAAAACTTTTTGTGGTTTCTTTTTTGTTGTTCTAGTTCCTGTTGCAAATGAAGATAAATAGATCCGAGGGGGTCACTTTTTGATTTCCATGTATTCTGAACAGGTGAGTCAGGGCAGGTGAGTGAAAAAGGAGCCACATTCCTCAGGAATTGACTGATTGACTCTCTAACCCAGTAATCTTGAAGTCTCTTGGCAAAAGGTTGAATGCTAGCCCTTCTCCTGCTTTTCCCACTGTAGGGGGATAAAAAAAAGTACATATACCCTGTTTCCCTGAAAATAAGACATCCCCCGAAAATAAGACCTACTTAAGGTTTTGCCTCTCACTGAAAAATAAGGGATCCCCCTGAAAAAAAGGCCTCCCCGATAATAAGATAACAATGAATGTGTACTGTATTCTTCTTCATGGAAAAATAAGACATCCCCTGAAAATAAGATCTAGCGCATCTTTGGGAGCAAAAATTAATATAAGACACTGTCTTATTTTTGGGAAAACACGGCATGTTCCATCTGGGTTCCAATAAGTTAAATCCCATTAAAATGAAGTGTTTTGATTTGAAGATGTTAAAGCATTTAAACCGTTTAATGCTCGTTTGACATGTAAAATTTAAAAAAGCAAACTGAAGGAATGGAGACCTAGCCGTGCTGTTGATAGTGACAAAACAATTTGTTCTGGGATGGATTTGAGTCACCTCCTCTTAACAAAGTATGCTGCCATGAGCTTCTCTAGTCAAGAGGTGATTTGAACCCAGGTCTTCTGGTCTGGCAGTCTATGGACTGCATCACACTGGATCTCAGTTACCAAAGGAAACCAGGTTTTCACTTGACACAGAAATAAAGACAGGAGTGCCACGAGATGAACCTCCAAGAAAGGAGTTTTCACAATTTGGGCCATAGATTTTTCTTCCTAGGATATGACCATTTTCAAATTTTAGAAATCAGCCTGGATTGTCTTCCCTAAATATCTTGATTGGGGGCAGTAAAGAGAAATCGTATTAAAAGTGCTACTGTGTATTTGCACAAGTGTTTTTCCTTTTTTAAAATTAATGTTTAGAAACAAAGTAGTAAAAACCTGAGACATTGTAAGGTAGGAATAAAGACTAGAGAAAAGTATGGTGCTTTGCAATTAAGAAATAGTTCATCATTTTAAAACTTTTTTTAAAAAATCCCCTTTTCTTTTTTTTTAAATTAGACCACTTTAAATGTCTGCTCTAGTAACACATTTTCTGACAGAATAGGTTTTATACCCATTTTGTATTAATATGTCATTGAAGGGTGTCTAAATAAAGTAAATGGCCTGTTTAGATGTGCATTACTTGGGCTCATCTCTTATGTTTTGGTAATTATGATTATATAAACTCCCTGCCCTTCCACTGAATTGTGTTCAGTGCATACAGCAGTAAAATCTTTAAAATAATAAAAATAAAACACACACAGGGAAGGTAAGTAGAATTGTCAGCGATTTTGCTGCCTTGCAGTGGAATCGTTTGAGGATTAAGAAAAAGGAATATATGTATCAAAATTTATACTTTCCAGCACAATTTACACTTTCCCGATGTTTTATGTTCCCCCAAATTTAGATTGGCCTGAGACCCTGTCTGATTACATATATTCATTTTAAAGTAAAAATCTGGTGGTGTTTCCTGGTTCTCCATGTTGCCCTGTCAAACTGCGGGGTTGACGTTGGCACAGCCAGCCTGTTCAAAATGATGCTTAACTCAACGAGGGCTTAAAAGTTTCTTAGCAACTCCCCAAAAGAAATCAGATTTTAAGTCTGCCTTGTCCCAAATCAAATGCCTTTCCGACTCACAGCTACGGATGGGTCTTGGAGGTCTGCAGTTGATGTGCTAAATCCTAGAATACCACTTGTGCCTAACTGCCAGAAGACACTGACGTCTTGAGATTCTGCTACTCCTGAATTGGCATTTACCCGAGAGCAATTTTGCCTGCAGGCCTTTTATTTCATGGTAGAATTTGCACCATGGGCTGGTGTTTCAACAGCTGCCACCTAAACGCAGTTGGAAGGGAAAGCAGGCTTCCTACCTAAGAACATAAGAAGAGCCCTGCTGGGTCAGGCCAAAGGCCCATCTAGTCCAGCTTCTTGTATCTCACAGTGGCCCCACCAGATACGTCTGGGAGCGCACGAGACTAGATATCTGTCTCCTGATACTACTCCCCTGCATCTGGCCCTTGAAGTACCCCAGTTTTAAGCCTGGAGATGACACATCTCCATCATGGTTTGTAACCTGGGATGGACTTTTCCTCCAGGAATCTGTCCAATCCTCTTTTGAAGGCATCCAAGCCAGATGCCATCCCCACCTCCTGTGGCAGGGAGTTCCACAGACTAACAACACGCTGGGTGAAAAAATGTTTTCTTTTGTCTGTTCTTCCTCTCCCAGTCCTCAATTTGAGTGGATGTCCCCTAGTTTGGGTATTTTGTGAGAGGGAGAAGAGCGTCCCTCTATCCACTTTACTTACTTGGTAGAACCTCATGGTAAAACATGACGGTCAGCAGCATCTGTTAGATTACATCTGTGTCCACGGGGCTACCATTTTTTGTGAGCCACAGCTCTGCGGCCTGCTTCCTTCTCATGGGAGACACCGTACTGACGGTTGCTTTGCTTTGCGGAATGTTGACTGTTGTAGCTGCTTGTCCTGCCTGGAATTCTTCCCCCGTTCTTCCTAAGTCTTTTGGTTTTGTATTGCGGTGGTGGAAAAGGAGCGGGAAGAGGGTGTTTCTCTTGGTCTTTCTCCACGCGGCAACCAGACGGTCGGCCCTTAAGGTGGCGTAGCAGCACGACATGGTTTGTAGGGAGAAGATGATACAGACCGTTCTGGGCTGCCTCATCACCTTAAGGATTCCAGTAAAGAGAAGTGGCTGTCCGGGTGTCGGAACTGTTAAAGCCAAGGCAGTTCCCAACTGCCCCTCTTAGCATGCATAATCAGGTACGTTTGGGTACACTTTCATTCATGTCTTGTGTTTCAAATTGCATGTTCTTTCCCCAATGTAAAACGATGGCACCCTCCCCAAGGAGTTCAGGAATCTCTTACCTTTCTTTTTTTTTGGGGGGGGGGAGGCTGAAGAAATTATGTAGGTGTGATGTCTGTGAAGATTCTCAGTCCTCCAGATGAGTTTATCTGGAAGCTGAGTCATGGTGACCGGTCTTCTTTTTCTTGAGAGATAGAAACGTTTCACTCCTCATCCAAACAGCTTCCTCAGCCCAAATGACTTTGTTTCAGACTGATGAAGCTGCTTGGATGAGCTGCGAAACGTTTGGATCTCTCAAGAAAAAGAAGTCCAGTTGCCACGACTCAACTTCCAGATTATGTTGGCATTGTTTCCATATTCCCTAAGCTGTCTGTGTCATAAACTTTCTTTCTTCTAGCTAATAATGTTGGGTAATAAGCAGGAAATTCAAAGGAGGGATACACTGTCCTTGTTACTTGTTGAGAGAGGCCACTGGAATGTAGGCAAAACTCAAAGAAAAACAAAACAAAACAAAAGACACAAAACATTTGGCACCTTAAAGACTAACTTTCATATTTTAATGTAACATTTCATGGACTACACGTCCACTTCTTCAGACATATAGCAGCAGAATGAGGTGTGCACTATAATATGGGATGGGATATACATTTCATACCAGATATTCATTGGCTGTGGTATATAGAGTTTGGGGGTGGATAGGGGAGGTGGGGAGAAGAGGAGGGCAAGTTGATTAGGAGAAATGGTGGAAACATTAGGCCAGGGTCTATAAAGCTGTAAAGGATAGTTTTACAGGCTCCACTTTAAATCCACTTGATTCGTCCATTGAACCCAGCAGTGTGTGTTGACACTAACTTGATGACCACACGCTTGCAACATAAAATGGTATTTTGGGTACCCTTTTGCAGTAAGTCCCATTGAGTTTTGTCAATCTTCCTTCAAAGTAAAAGGTGCACAATTGTTTCCTCTTAAAAGTTGTCATTAATTCCTAAGCAGCCTGCAGCAGCAGAAGTGTTTTTGAGTACGGAGGGATTTTAAAAAAAGTGGCGCCTCTTTGCAAGATTACCTAATTCAGTGATTGGGATGGACATCGTTCTGTCTTGGAGTCTGCCAGAAAGTGCTCTGGAAGGACGCATCCGGTCCGCTGTGCTCTAGCAGCACGTAAATACTGGAGTCTAGGATTGCTTGGTTGCCCTCCAGTATTGCTTTGCTGCTTTAGTCAAGCTGGGCACGAACTCCGTGGCAAGTGGCTGCAAAAGCTTAAGTCATCGTCAAGAGGGGAGTCATTGTCTGTCTGTTGATGAAGATGGCAACATCCCGGGGATTTTCAGAGATGCATATTGTAAGGTTTGGCTGCTACAAGGGTTGGGACCTTTGGCTCAAGGGTCCAATTTGCCCTTCTGCACCCAGAATACAAACTTTGAGCCGGGCTCCCTTAGGACACCGTTGCCGGGTGATCCCACAGCTTTTCCCCCTCCAAAGGCCTCTTCTAGCATCTTGGCTAGTTCTTCTCCAGAAAGCCAATGTGGCAACAAGCTTCCTTGCCCGTTACACACTTTGCCCCTTCTGTGACACCCACACAAATTTTGCCTGGTGTTGTCATTGAGTGCTCCCGTCATGTTTTAGATGACCTTTTGCAAGTGGATGAAGTGCTGATGAAAGCAAGCAAGCAAGTTTACAGAAGAATCAAAGAGTGCAATAGAAGAAAGAGCCAAAATTAAGTCAATTATTTTTTAGTATTTCTTGCCACCCAAAAAAAGAGGTTTCGGAGAAGTTCCTGTATCTCCACAAAGTTCCTTTCAAATTCAGTGATGTATTAGGTGCCTATCACTCACAAATTAGAGGAATGCAGAGTATTCCTGACTCTCAATACACCACCAAGAATATCTTATTTCCATCACTCTTCTTTATGTGACAGCAATCTTGCTAACTCACCTTCAGGAATTATTAAAGGATCTCAAACATTTCTACCTCAACGGAGAGTCTTATTTTGAGAAACTGATGAAAAATGTACATGAGCTTTCTATCATCTCCCCCTACCCACGTCCAAGATTAGCAAATGGAAAAACCCAAAGTCAAAAAATGCCTGTTATAATCTGGATCAGCAGGAAGCGTTTTCTGCTTTTTCCTACCAATTTTCTCCTCTTGAACTTCCATTGAACCCATAGAAGGTGAAAATGATAAAGGAGTCTCTGATGCCACAGAAACTCCAGTGGAAGCCAAGGATTTTTGTTGTTGAGTATGGCAAATGTCTTGAACCTACCGGACCAAAAGAATGTGATGACCATCTTGATGTCGTAAAGCTGTTTGAAATTCCTTGTTGGTTTTGTTTTCTCCCCCACCCCCCAACCTACTCACAGATGGAAAATACTGGAAGACAATATTGATCGCTGATTCTGCATACACAGACAGGCATAAAATTCATGCACAATTGCTTGGAAAAAATGGTGAACGCCTAAAAAAGTTGCTGGAGAAAGATGCAAAAAAAAAAAAAACCCACCCCAAAAATCAAAACCACCAACCAAACAATGGTTAAGAACATAAGAAGAGCCCTGCTGGATCAGGCCAAAGACCCATCTAGTCCAGTTTCCTGTATCTCACATTGGTCCCACCAGATGCGTCTGGGAGCGCACGAGACTAGATATCTAGCTTTACACTGTTCAGTTGAACACTGGGAAGAACGTGCTTACAGGAGGAGGTGTTTGACAATGGAACCAACTACTTGGGAAGATAGATGGGTGGCTTTTTATTTATGGGACGTTTTCAAACAGAGGATGAGTGGCCACTTGTTAGGGAGGTTATAGCTTGGATTTCTTGCATCATGGGGGGACTGGACGGGATGAGTGTTTTATCCCTTGCAGATCTAACATTCTCTGGATCTGACGTGTCCTAGGACCCTTTTGGGAGCCTTAATAAAAACTGCCAATGATTCCAAAGAAGAAAGGAGTAGTTGATTAGGGTTTGGCTGTGTCTACGAAATGCTGCCAAAAGCAGATCTTGGGATTTTAGTTCCTTCCTGGATTGTTTTTATCCATGGCATGCAGAACAGTTTTGAAGAGACCAGCAAACAAATTGAGTAATCCAGTGGAACCCACATGTTCAGATTAAATATATATATATATCAGCATCTTGGAAACAGATAGATGATTCAGGCTCAGAAAGACTGGTTGAATGCCCACAAGCAAAGACAAGAGCATGGTGAAACCACATCTCTGGGCTTACACTGAGGTTTTTAATCCATTTTGATGGTTAGAAAGACGGCATTCCGCCCCCCCCCAAAAAAAAAATCCTGCCACATTGGGAAGTGAGGTGCAAGCCCAACTCATTGTAAGCAAATTGGCCAATTTCTCTGTCTTTAATGAAAACGCTTGATTTATTTTTTTATGTACTGCTGAAGGATGTAGATTGAAGATATAGTGGTGGCTTTCTTGCTCCAGTCCGTGTGTATGTAGGACTCTCTGTTCCTTCAATTCTAGGATTCTGTGAAGATAATTTACACCAGGGACCTGTTTAGACCATTGTTCAGAGTTACCCGGTCTCTCTACCTTGACTTCTGCCCTCTTGAAATGATGGAGAGGGAGAGCATTGTCTCAAATAGTTTTGATTATAAATAAGAATTCCTTCTATTCCACAATCCATGTGGTCAGGACAGTCCTTGGTCAATAGAATGGCATCTTATATGGGAAATATCTTTGGGTGATGAGTGAAAAGTGGGGGGGAGGGGTAATTTAAAATGTTCTGACCCTTACCTATTGTAAACATTCACCTATGTAAACATTTCTTTGATATAATTTTAATTTGAATGCCAAATACAGCTATTGTACACAAAAAATAATTACATGCATGCTTTTTCCCCCATCTGAGGGGGGGATATTACTGGCTTGAGGGGGTGGGAGAGGTTTGTTGGAGAGGGACCATAAATTATATCACTCTCCTGTATCCTTAAAAGGTCCCGCTCAACAGTGGACTTGTCCAAGTTTTGGGTGGGAGGCCAGTTTCCTGCAATTTTCTGACAAGCAAAATAACCCTATTTTGTACCTCTCGAAGGTTTTAGCCGATTTATCCCTCGTTAGCAAGTCTGAATTGACCGCATCGCGTCGCATTCTTGCGTTAATTCCAGACCAAAGGTACTTCCAGTTTTACCTGATGGTGGATTCGAACCCGTCGTTGCTTGCGGACGGGCTGCGCTTGCGCCGCGTCCTCCCTGCGCTACCGAATCCCATGGGTGGACAGGCGGGCCGAGTGGTCGGCCTTCCCGTAGAAAAACGAATCGACTGCGCTGTCCCAACCGTGGAATTGGTTGTAAAGGGAACGTGGTTTGAACGACCCTGAAAAGGCTGTCAAACGCGGCCAAACGTCGGGTCCCAGGGTCGGGATGATGGTTGGGGTAGTTGTTCTGAAGGGATCTGCTCAGGGCATGTGGCGTGGGCCGGGTGGGGGATGACGGAAAAGGCTTCCCTGCTGAGCGCTGGGGAGCCCTCCAAAAAGTTTTTATTTTTTAATTCCCTTCTCTCGGGAATTTGCGGAGCCGCTTCCGCGACGCGGGAGAAAGTGGCCACGTTCCCCCGGCGCCCAAGGGATCCTTCCTGGCCGACAGGCACCCGCTTGCCAGCCCAGCCGCTCTGGATTATGCCCGGGCAGCCGCCGGTACAGAAACGGTCTCCTGGAGCGCCTCTCCGTGGGATCCGGCCCCCTTCTCCCCCCCCCCAAGACACACACTCCGGGCCCGGCCGGCAGCCCCCAGGTGCCGCTGGCCCGCGGATGGGCTGGGTGCCGCGGAATCCACGCTGGATCTGGCATCCTCCGGGACAGTTCCGTTCACCTTGTAACTGGAAATCCAGCCCGCCGGCCGAGTGCCCTTCGGAGATGCTGGGGGGGTGTGCTTTCGAAGGCAAAAGGGAGGGGAAGCCTCCTCTCCCCAAAGCCTCTTTCCCCTCACCCTAAACGTGGACGGGACGGCTGGGTGCTCCGCGTGGGGCGCAGACGGAGCCTCCGTTCCCGGGGCGCTCCCCGGCTTTGGCAGGAGCGATTCGCCTGGTATTTCTAACATTGCTTCCCGGCGAGGCAGAGATGAAATGTCGGGGTTGTCGGAAGCGATTCTTCCTGGTTAACGCGGGGTGGGTGGGTGGGATCGCGCGGGTGGATCGCCCTTTCCTCCTGCCCGGAGCGCCTTTTGGCCCCTGCAACCGGGCGCGCGTCTGGCGGGAGCTCCGCACGTGCGGATCTCCCGCCAGACGCGCGCACGGTTGCAATTTGCAAGGGCTAAACGGCGCGCCGGGCCTGGGCAGGGTGCTTTTTCTTGGCACTCCTGTGGGGGGGGGGAGAGGGGGGGAGACAGCTTTTGTCCCTGTCCCCTGATTTAACATGTCTCTAGCCGCCGCCGCCCCTTTTGCGGCCAGGCGGCTTACCCAGGGCATCCAATAAACTTTCCCTTCTCCGCTGGAGCGCCAAGAAAACAGGCGTGTCCCGCTGGAAACGGGACTCAGAGCCAGAGACAAGTTCGCCGGCGGAGACCAACAGGCCCGCTTTTTTATTTGTGGGATGGCAAATAATCAGGTGGTCCTCCTGTGGCCAGCGGGCCAAAGAAAGAGGGCACCGCTGTTGGGGCGGCTTCTTTCTCCCTCCTTCCAGAGGACCCGCCGGCCGGCCTTCTCAGACCTCCTCCGTGGAAAGATCGAGAGCCTCCCGTTGCGCAGGGGACCCACGCTTTTCCTTTTGGGGGGACGAGCGCAAGCGGCGGCGGCGGCGGCCTCTCTGGAGTAAAATCCCCCTTCTGGAGCCTCTCGGGGCGAGGAGGGGTGCAGGATGCGTCTCTTTTTCCTTGATGGGAAGGCTGACCCAAGGCGGTGGGTGTGCCGTCCAGCAGCAGCAGTTGCCTGGTGGATCCATTCCAGAGGAAGCAGCCCACCCACGCCCCCGGGGGGGTGGGGTGGGCAACCGGGCAGGGAATTCTGAAGAAGGGCTCGTGGAGGCCAGGGATGGTTGGAAGGGACCCCGAGGCAGGGGGCTGAGAAGATGCAAAGGGATCGCTGGTCGAGCAAGAGATCCCTACCGACTTTCCCGGAAGGGCGAGACGTCCTCTTTCCCGCACGTTGGCCGGGGAGGTCCTTTTGGTTTGAATCCGTCAGCCGGGATCCTGCCTTCTCCATCCAGCAGGACGAGACAGGCTTGTTGATGCATCTCCCACGATCGCCCAGTTCCTGAAGGATGCTCCGCCGCTTTTGCGGATGGATGGATGGCCGAACGGGCGTTTTCTGGCCCCTGGTGCCTCCTCCTGTGTTTCCCTCCCACTGCCGCCACGGAGGAGATGCCGGAGTCAGAGAAGAGACAAAGGCAGCAATTTATCTGTTGCCCTTCATGACCCAATCTGCTAGTCGAAGGGGCAGCCTTGGCATTTTGCCCGCTGCCAGGGTCATCCATGGAACAGAATGGGGGGGCACTTATAATTTATCAGTGTGACATGTACATGATAAAAGCAAAGGGGGGAGAGGGTTGAGCCACCTGGCCATCACAAAACACAATTGCAAAAATAGGTTACAGAGGATAACTTTATAGGCCACTCTTAAAAATAAAAAAACAAGGAATATTGCAAGCTTTTGAGTTTAAATAACTGTTCTATTTGAATAAGTTATTTAAACTTGAAAGCTTGCAATGTTCCTTGTTTTTTATTTTTAATAGTGGCCTATAAAGGTATTGCCTGTAACCTGTTTTTGTAATTATACATGATAAAATAAGCAGAAAACACTTCCCTGGGTACAGACAGACAAATCCCTATAATTTCCTTTGTCCCTTCAGGATCTCTAACAAGAAGCTATTTTGCTTGAGATAAGTGATGCATCTTGGCATCTTATCAGCTGCGGGGCTGTCCCCTTCACCCCTTGCTCAAAGGAAGCAGCTGCCGACACGTTTTGAAGTCCAGGTGACAGAAGATGTGAACTGGGCTGGGATAGAAATTGGATCAAAGGCTGGACTCGAGTGATTTGAGACGGCTTGGTGGAGCAAGATTGCATTTCCAAAAGAAAAAGGAGTCCAATGGCAGGGTGCGGAATAGATGGGGTTGGGTGGGTAGGAAGAAATGTGGAGGAGTCTTGCTAAAAGATGACTGGAATAAAGACAGGAAGGCAACAAGCAACTGAATTTCCTTTGAAGAAACTGCTTGATGCTTAAGATGGGAATTGCACAGAAGCAGGAGTACAGCAGCCTGGGTGGTTAAGCAGAAGGTGAACTAGGCAAACAGGATAAAAAGCAGGGGTGGCAACAAATGAGATCTGCAGCCGCAGCCAATTGAGGGCGCCTTAGTTTCCTTGGCATGCCGTGTGCAAGTGTGGCTTCAGCGGTTATGTGGATTACACCCCGCATGCAGGTTTAAAGGCCCTCTCTATGCCACTGGCATTCAAACTTGATTGCTGGAGCAGTTGTAGTCACTTGGGACCAACGTGGCTGTTAGGTTTCGCTTCTGACTAGAAAAGGGGCACAAGGCATGCTTAGATATTACAAGAGGCAGGGGTAGTAAACTATGCCTGAACTTCTGTTGCTGAGTCTAGTTAAGCCTGCACCAAAGCAGGCCCACGGAATTTGGTGGGAACTTGGCAGATCAACTCCTCGGTGCGTTTGCTGTGCTAAAAGACATTGCAACTTGAGTAGGTCCCCTTGAATCAATGGAATTTGCATCAAGTAGAAAATAAGTCAGCAAGTGTCATTTTAAAAATCTTTAGAAATCTATGGTGAGGCCCCATCTGGAGTATTGTGTACAGTTCTGGTCACCATCCCTCCAGAAGGATATTCTGGAAATGGAAAAAGTGCAGAGGAGGGCAACCAGAATGATGTGGGGACTGGGACACCTTCCTTACCATCTGAGGCTGCAATAGCTGGGCCTCTTCACTCTTGGAACGACGGTGCCTAAGAGGTGACCTGATTGAAGTTTATAAAATCATGCATGGTGTGGACAAAGTAGATAAGGAAAAGCTATTTTCCCTATCGCACAACACTAGAACGAGGGGGCACTCCATGAAGCTTTTGGGGGCTAGATCTCAAACAAATAAGAGGAAGTACTTTTGCACCCAGAGGATCACCAGGTTCTGGAACTCCCTGCCAGAAGAAGTGGTGTCAGCTGTCAGCCCTGAAAACTTTAAGAAAGGATTGGACAAGTTTGTGGAGAACAAGGGTATTAATGGCTATCATGATGGATGGCTAAGGACAACCTCCGGGTTGGAGAGAGAGGGAGGATATCTCTCCATGCCATTTGCGGGGAATCGTAAGCAGGTCATGACATCTGCTTGGGAATACCCTGAAGCAAATGGTGAGCCGCTGTGTGAGACAGAATGCTGCACTGGATGGGCTGCGGCCTGTTCCAGCAAGGCTCTTCTTATGTAAGTTGATTTGCAAAACTGATGATTCAGTGGGCTTACTCTAGTGCAGTCTACTGTGGCAAGCAACTGGGTTGGAGCCTCTGGCATTGGGGTGACCCTGCTGCTTAGCCCACCATCCCCAGTGGGCACGATTCACAACCACCCTGTCCAGCAGGTATCAAATGCTCTCGCAAGTCCTCAAGCTTAGCAGCGGCTGCTTTCACAGCAGAGGGCGGCATTCTCCATAAAATGCAAGGGCTGAAGGAGGTTGCCCTGTCATCATTTCAAAGCATCACCTCATTCTTGCAGCATCAGGCATGGCTGCAATTGAAAATCTGTGCACTTAAAAAGATATCTCATGGACCAAAATGTTACATCGATTCCTCTTAGTAACGTAACACGCAGAGGAGCTCTCATTTCACAGCATTTGACACATTTCTGATATTTAATATATGTTTACTCTGCTTTTGGTCTTTAAAAGGACCCAAGGCATCTTATGTAATTAAAACACAACATTTAAAGCTGAAAAACAAGGAGTATATATTGGCTCAGGGGGGACACTTGTTGATATAACACACAGGGTGGAACCAGTTAATTGAAATGTTCATATGAAACGAGGTACATGAAGAACAGCAGGATACAGTACATAGCAAAGCAACCTGTGCTTGTCCACATATGAGTGTTTAATGAACAGCTCATCTCGGCTGTTGACTTAACTGGAGTTGAATAAACAGTGCATTCCTCTCGGTTTGTAGCAAGCTTATCTGACCTCAAGCACCATCTTGCATCCGTGCCTTGGACCAGCTTGGTGACCATGAATGAGATTTATACACTACAGATATTTAAACATGTAGAAGAAAACCAGCAGGATGAAGACATGAACAGGTCCTGTTCACGGCCACCTTCAGAGAAACAGACTTTTTATTTTAAAGAACCTTGGTGTTGTGCACATCATACAGTCAAAATTACAATCATTTTTTAATTTTTCACTGAAGTTTTCACACGGAGCTTGTTGGATCTGAAAGGCAACTCTGCTAAGCCGATGGAGAAAGAAAGTAAAATGAAGTCTCAGTCCGCCAGGGTCAGATGGAGCACGTGCCTTCCAGAAAGACATTTGTGTTCTCATCTACAGGACCTGGGCTGTGCCATTTTGCCTGCCGGAAGCATAAAGCTCGGGCAGGTGTTTAGACATTCCATTTCGTCACTTGCTCTTTTCAGAGAAAACTGGCATCTTCTTTTTAGAATCCCTGTACGAGGCAAGTAAGGCAGCTCCAGAGGAAACAGTTTTAGCATAACAATGTTCATTCTCTTTCAGGACCACAGCACCTATTGACAGTTGCCCACCTCAGGCCTCCTTTGTTGGGTCCAGTGCCACCATTTCCCCTAGAGCAGCTATCAACAATCACCCCGATTTCTGAATTAATTACAATATAAAACTTAAATTACTTGCTTTCTTAAAAAAATAGTACTAATATAATCTCCCATCTTAAAATGTCTGATACATTTACAGTACTTATAACTATCTCAGTTCGGAGCAGATGAGGTTTAAAGAAGGGAGGAAGAAATGCAATGTCTCTGAGAGATAAACTTGGGTCCAACACGCAGCAAATTCCCAGAAGGGAAAAAGGTTAGAATCAGTAGATCCATAGTGCAAATTTTAAAAAAAGATGGAGAGAGAGAGAGAATAGGAGAGGGGGGACCAATTGCACTCCCTGTTAGTTTTTTCCAATGTGAACAAGACAAGATTTCCATACTGTACATGCAATAAATTATAGCAAGCAAAGGACAAGGTTGAAACACTGCACAGTTTTAAGCTGGAGACTAAAGCCTAAGGCAGGCATGTCCAAACCTCGGCCCTCCTGATGTTCTGGACCACAACTCCCAGAATTCCAAGCCTGTATTTCCAATGCAAAGGACTGTGGGAGTTGTGGTCCAGAACATCTGGAGGGCCGAAGTTTGGACATGCCTGGCCTAAGGCAACAGAAATGGGTGCTGCGGATGTCAGCTCCAAGATGCACTGAAACCAGCCCTGTCACGCCTTGTACTTCTGTTTCCCGGTCTCACTGATCACGCAGATGTGCTGAAATACAGAAGACAAACAATAGTCTGTGTATTAGAACCTGAGAGCTAGGAAATAAACATTGTACAGATGCTTCTCCCATACCACGGTTACCCTTTTGCTGTAACTGACAGGAAACCAATTCTAAGCGGGCATTTCGGTTTATATTAAGTGGTCTAGAACGAAATGAACAGAGTGAGAAGGCAGCTGAGGAGCAGTCCAGCACCTTCTGGCCTGCACACTAAGCCCACGACTAAATGCCCTCTTTTCTACCAAATAAGCAAGTGGTGAAGTCAAGAGTCAAAATCATACCCTCTGCCCTGAAGCATCAAAGGCCCTTGTCCTCTGCAGCATGGTGCACCAAAGTTATGTGCATCCTCAAATACAGAGACTTAGAAAGTATGAGTGTTAGACTTTTCTCTTTTAAAAGCCCAATCATTACACGAAGAAGTGCTTTATATTCATTTTCTTGCTTGTAATCCATGCATTCGCAAAGACATCTGTGGCAACTTACACAATGGTAAGGGGCTTTTTGGGACACAAGCTTTGGCGAACCCATGGAAGCCCTGGTCTTCCTAAACTGGTGCACGCTGGCACTAGGGCATGTGGGTATCTTTGCACAAGCACTGGTAACGTCTGGGAGTGAAGCATGAGGATTTTTGGTCTACAGAACGCTCTCTGTTTGTTTGAGCGACTCGGTTTTAAAATTCCAGACACACCCAGGCAAGTAGAGTGAAACGGGTTGTACCTTAAACATGTCTAAGAAGTGTTCCTTTCTTATTTCTCATTTAGTAAAACAATCATCAAGGTGGGGATGGGGAACAGAGGCTGATTAAAATTACACACAGTATGGAGAACTTATTTTTTTAACCTCCCAACATCCAGAATGCTAGCATTTGGAGCCATCAGTAAATGTAGGTGGCAGTGGATTTGAGGCTGAACAAAGAGAAGCCCTTCTGACAATTTATAATTACAAGCCAGTCATGCTCATCGGCTCAGGTGATTTTATAAGGGCATAAGGAACATTCATGGAGAGGACACACCTACCTCAGTGGCCCTACTCAGAGTACCGGTCCTTGTGGGGAACAGAGACAGGGGGAGGAAAGGTTTCTTGCCTTCTCCTGGTGAACTCCCCAAAAGCATTTTGAGATTACCGCGTGAAGCAGAAGGCTGGATTAGGTGGAAATTATTCAGGAGGGCTCTTCCTGCCTTATTCTCTACAATGGGGGAGCCTAGTGTGGTGGTCGTTTTGGAATAATTGTAGTGGAACACAAGAGCAGGAGCCTGTGGGGTGGGACCGTGGCAGGGCTTAAAGCGACTCAGGCCACGTGAGCCTTCCCACCCATTAAGGAGGCAGGTGGGGAAACAAGAGGTTTGTCAACTGGGTCTTTCCACTGTGGCCCAAAAGATCAGGCCCACTTCTGTCCCAACCCTTCTCTTATCCTGGTTGTTTTCACCACCAGCAAGGAAAGGCAGCAGCCTTTCGAAAGGACCACCGAAGGGGGAGACAGACGGGGCAAGAAGACGTGACTCATCTTTGGTCTTTAACCGGAAGATATATGTGAGTTACTTACATTCAAATCCCGGAAGTATTCGTTATAATCTAACGCATATCCAACCACAAATTTGTCTGGCACTTCGAATCCAACAACTGAAACGAAGAAGAATCAATTAAAGGTGTGAAGCTTAGGCGGTGCTTTAGAAAACGGTGGCCAACTATTTGTGCCTTGAACAGTCTAACTTCTTCACCAATACCGCTGTCTTGATCAGTCAATAGAGCCGCTTAAAAAGAAGTCAAGCAGGCCCATATGAATTAACGGGACACTCATCCAAGTTGATTAATCAAATCCCCACTGGACACAGGCTGGCTTGCTTTGCAGTCAAGATGCACAAGAGTAGCCCAGTAAACCACACTACTTGTTAAGTCCTTCTGCTCATCTCTCCTTCAGCGTAATATTGTTGGGTTTTGCAGAATGTATTAAGGGTACAGTATATAAGCAAGCCCAGTCACTTTCCTAAATCTATACCCACTTCATGCTCTACCATACTCTTCTCTTTTCCTACTTCCCATTTCATATTTTTTTCATCCTTGTCCCCCTAACCTCACACTGATATGTAAGGTTGCCGTGATCTTTATCGTACTCTTGGAGACAATACTTAATGTAGATTAAATCCCTGAATAATAATATTTACTTACAGTCAGGCCGGTATCCCACACTTCGAGGTGTTCTTTTGACCAGCAGGCTGTTAAAAAGATTCCAAGCATGCAGAATCAATTACGGGTAGAGCGTAAGCCACACCTTCCACGCTGGCTGCATGGCAAACCACTAAGTATGTCGCAGCATAAATATCAAACCAAGAATGACTAGGGAAGTGCAGATGGAACTCTTTTAACTGTCCCTCCTCAGCAGGGATATTCAACATTGGCTCTCTCCACCTTGAAGTCCAGCCCTTCGTCATCCCACCAAGCTTTCCAGTCAACCCAGCTCCTGACAGCCTCCAGGAGGCACAGGGGCATTTTTTTGTTTTTTGGCCACAGTTATGCTCCCTTCACCATGTTTGGACGCTGGTGGGGAGGGAGGGTCACTTCATTCAAAATCACTTAAAACTGTCCAAGGACTAACAAAAAAAAAAAAAGGAATGTGTGCCAGAGGGTTTTTGTTTAGAGCTAAAAATAAGTTTTAAAAGATGCATACTTGGGGGCGGGAGGGCCAGGTTGGTGCAGGCAGCCCACAAAGCTCTGGAATCTGCCAATTTCTGCTTTAAATTCTAAGTGAGAAGAAGGGTCTGCTCAGAGGCATCTGGGAACGAGACTGAACATCACAGTAAGAAAACATTTGCCTGCAGCAGTCCCTTCTCTTTGCCTTGAAATCCTTGACGGTTGTGATGCTTGTGTAGTAGAAAAGGCAGCTCTCTCTTCAGCAACCAACCCGCACACTTACAGAGTTGCAGTGTGGGCAGGGACTCTCCCCAGTTGGCGACAGAGCGGAAAGCAAAACGCTGCATTGATCTCAGCGTGGTTTCTGAAGCAAAACAGGGTTTGTGACGGATTGGTCCTTGGATGGGGAGACTCCGGAGGAACAAAAGTGATTTCAAGGCAAGGGTGGAAAAGCACCCTGCCTGACATCTTGATCAGCTGCTCCTGGTCAAAACTGACCGCACAGGGTTACCTACGCCAACGATGGAAAATCAAGGCAGTTCCTTACGTGCAGACCTTGCCAGGTTATCATCAAGCTTGCTCCCTCAAGGCCTACTCAATGAGATGAGCGAACACCACAAAACAGCCTGACGCTTCCTTGTCCCCTGCCTATCTCTAGTTCTTATCACTGGCTACACCTTCATTGTAAAACGTACAAGCACCTGGTTAACACAAAAAGAGAAGGTTATTGGGATGGTGCTTCAGATTGGTAGGCAAGCAAGAGCTTGAATTGCTTGTGCCATTTCCCATGCCAGAGAGGGAACAGAGCACAACTAAAGGCCACATTCGTTTATTCGTTCATTCATTCCTTCTTCCTTTCTTAATTTTTATTAAAACAACATAAACACAACGCAAAACAAACAACCACATTGACCTGTTTCATCGTGCAACCCAATTCCCACATGCTTTTAGAAACAGGGTGCCAGATTCAAGAAACACCTGTGCGCCCTGAGAAATACAGACCTCAACTGCTTTTTGACTAGGAGAAACCCATACATGTTCCGAGAGGCAAGCCGCTCCTTGACAACACACACCAGTCCTATCTTAGTCAGCTTTCCCAAACTGGGCATTTCCTAGAAAGTCCACCCACCCGCCTGAGACCCAAGGCCATGTGAAATAATAACACTTAAGTTTTGTTCCGGCAGGCCACAAGGCAAGTGGTATTTGCAAGCCAATTACAGTAAGACCAACAAAGAAGTTTGTTAAGGAAAGCAAGAAGTGTTGCTTTATTTCAGCTACTAAGTAACATGCAAGAGTCAGTACAAGGAGAATCCTGTGGTGTAACTTTGTGTCCAACATAGCCTGGATTGAATGCTGGAAACATTTAATGTCCCGTTATTAAAAGTCTCTGATCCCTCTCATTTTAGATTCTTAGAATGCCTAGTTTTGCTATAGGGAAGCCCATGGGAGATTCAGTAAGGAGGCCTGTGCTTTAAGTCAAATATCTCCACCAGATTGGTGGCAGTGCATCCCTTCCCCATCAGCAGTTGTCCAGCAGCATATTTTCCCTCTTTTAAAAGCTCCCTCTACCATCCTGTGGCTCCCAAAAGCTTCCCCAAGGTGGGAAGACGAGAGCTCTAGGGAGCCTCGGAAACTAAAATGGTAGTGTAAACACCAATTACAGTGTAAATCAAGTGTTTCTAGTGCACAGCCCAGGTTACATGGGATATAAATTGACACCACAGGAGTTTACCCTATGTGTTTAAAAAAGGCGCATGATGGAAGAAGGCACTCGCCTTTTAGATTAAAAATGAAGTTTAAGTGGGACATAACTCGTAATAGCTCTTTGTCGCTAAATACTGCCCCAAAATATACAATGGAGGACCAGTGGCTTTAATTGTAAGCCCATATTATTCACAAGAACGAAGGATACTTCCAAATGATGGGCTCTTATCCACTGAAGGCACTGCCTTTCCCTCCATAATGATATTTTTTTTTTTGCATTAAGAAAGAAGACCAAAGAAGCGATGGGGGGAAAAAAACAAGGGAGAGCTACAAGTTGTTCGGACTTCCTTCTGTTGATTATAAAAGATGCTTGCCAATTAAAAGCCCTATCTGAAAGCACTCCATGCTGGAAAAGGAGCAAAATTCAAAGTGAGAAGTTCAGAAGGTGTGCATAACTCCTCCACACCAAGGCACTGCTGCTTTGACCTTCTGCCTAAATAAATGGAAAAGCAAAATACAGTATGACATGGACGGACGGCAATCAAAACGTACCTGGCTACCTTTACCATCTTTGGATTGTACTGCTTGAGGAGAGACAATAGAGTCTTCATTGTTTTGCCGGTGTCAATTATATCCTAAACAGTAAAAACCAAGAAATAAGACACACAAGGGCGAGCAACACCCAGGCGTAACATCTGTATCAATCAGTAAACGCAGATTAACGAAGAACATAGTTGGGAATTGATCCAACCCCGGGGGTTGAAATGCATTCAAAACCTGATCATCTCGTAACATGGCCCTCACAGGAATTACACATTTTTGTGGCAAATGCTATTACTTGAGTTATTCACAATGGAATTAAGCAGAATTAGCTCGGGTGATAAATGCTTGGCGATTCATTTAGGAAGGAAGAAAATTAATTTTCAAGTTGAAGGGTCTTCCCAATCTTGGTTACTTAAGTGTCAGACATCACATTTTCTTGGAAGAGATTTCTAATCTACCGTGCTGGAGGCTGGAATGGAGGCTGTTCTGCAGTGCAGTGGTACAGCTTTGCTAGGAAGCCACAAGACACGAAGGGTTCCTACTCCGCATCATGCCCATTCAAGACAATAATATGAACTGTAATACTTACTTCTACAATCAAGACATTCTAAAAAAAGAAGAAAAAAAGAAGCCTGTGAGTTTTTTTTACCCCCAAGACAGACTTGCTTTTCCAATTGATATTCATCCAAACTTTTTCAGGATGACTGGTGTTTATTTCACATTCCCCTAATTCAACTTTCACACACACACAAATAGGCAGATGCTTTGTATATGATACAAAACAGAAGAAAATAGCTACAAATGGTGCCCTTCGGTCCAGTTCTGTAAGGTTCTAGCATTCATTAGGGCATTATTTTGGATTCAAAACCGGTGTGTTATACAGTTTAAAAGTAAACTGCTAATGCCAATGTAACTAACAATGCAAACTTAAGGAACCAAGAAATGCATTATGTGCAGCATCCTGTTGCTTCTAATTAACTTTTGTTTTTCAACTGGTTTAGGCGCTTATTAGCAGAAAGCATGTAAGTCCACAGGGAATGTGAATTTTGAAAAAAGGAGAAGGAGAAAGCATATACTGCAAGGGGTCATCAGGAGATTTTTCTGAGGTCTTGGTGCATCATTTCTGTGATCAGAAGCCATATGTGACTGGAGACTAGAAGTGAAGACAGAACTACCTGAGGTAAATAATAAAACGAATGAAACTGAAGGTGCACACAAAGCTACAAAACAAAGCTTGGCTTCTTAACAGATTGCTGGGGAACTGAGGACCAATAATTGGGGTGTGCAGCCAAGTGATTCACTAGTGATAAATGATTTAATAAGGCAAGTTATCATACAACAGTGTTCTTCCTTACATATTGGTAAGTCATATATGTATTACTGGGAGAACAAACTTGCAACAAGCAAAAGTATTTTATTTTTGCTTTTATTTAGGTGGAATCAATGAGACATCTCTCACACCAAGTTTAGAGTTACACCATTATCTTTTTCTGTCCCTTCTTTCCTTATACGAGCCTAGGGCACTCACAGTCCACAGTTTAACATCACAAATCACAAATACTTTATAAATAAATAGTATCTAAAATTAGAAATTACAAATGGTTGCTAAAATACAACAAACACCCCTAAAATGTTGTTGTTGTTATTGTTGTACTAAACTCTGGGAGTTTCACCAGACATACAGAAGCCACCTTGCAGGATTATTGCTAGGATAATAAAATGCATTAAAATGCATTTGCTCACATAAATGCTGCACATCAAGGTCTACACGCTTTCTTTTACGACATACCTTCCCTGTCAGAGTAGAGAGGTCATCGCCACCGATTACTTTTATATCACCAGTTGACTGGTCATTCTAGTTTTAGAGAAAAACAGGAAACGTTAAAACAATGAGGAAAACAAGATGCACATCATCAGACAAAACAGAAAAGAATGGCCTGTCTCAGAGATAATCAGAAGTACTGTATATGGACAGTGTGTGTGTGTGTGTGTGTGTGTGTGGTGTCTGTGAAAACTTTGTGAAAGGACAGCTAGCCAACTCTGGGTGTCCTCCATTAATGTTAAATATAACGAGGACACAAGAAAGCATTTAGGTTTAGACATGGAAAAGTCCTGGAAATGATGAAGCTATGGGGGAAAACCTTTGGATAAAAAAAAAAAAAACTGAAAAATCGGTGGGAAACCACCACCCCAAGTTTCTGGAAACGTTATACCTCTATTTAGGTCCCATCTCCTCAACCTCGAAGGGCTCTTCAATCTGTGCAACCTTTAAGGGGATAACTGATCTCAGAATCCTAAGGGTTCTGTGAGCTACAGTCTTGAAAAAAGGGCATCTTTTCTATGTCCCAATGAGTACATCGTTCTAAGAACAGAATGACATCATATAAATACATTTCATTTTGCAAACAACCAGGGAATTGTACGACTGCTTCCAAAATGTGGTCCTTCTTTAAAAAAGAAGATATCAATCACTCATGAAACATCACTATTGAGTTTCATAAGCCCCCTTAATGCCAGCCTACTAAACACTGTAAACAATTTAATTGCTAATTTCACAGTCGACTCAACAAAATTATGAAGTGATGTTACCAATTTAGTTGCTTCTACATATTTCCCCTCTTGCTGAGTTCCCTAATCAGATCTGTAGGTCAAGGAGAGGGAGAACTCAGAGAAGTATAAAACCCTAATCACAGAAATAATACATTCCAGATGCCGCCTTCCATATACTTGGTTGAGGATTTTCTTACTTGAGCGAAATACTTTAAGCTTCATGTATTTTCTTTTTCTGCAGTGGTAAGATGTTGCTCTGAGATCTAGCGATACAGGGCGGTGAAGAGAATAAAGGAATCTAAGCTGCATGGAATGATTGCCAACAGTTTTCTCTTAGATAGGTAAAGAGAAATAGTTTCTGGCAGAAAAAAAGTCATTAAAACATTAAAACAAAAACAGAGTCCCTGATTTTCCAAAGCAATGACAAAAAGCAAAGGGGTCGCCGTGAGCTTGACGGACAGCTAAAGCCTGAGTGGAAAGGATGTGCATTTCCAGTGTTGGCATTCTTGCAGCACCCCGACTTGGCAGCTCCATGTAATCATGCATTTTTCGTGTGCAATGAAATATTGTCCCACAGCATTTCTGCCACTGCAAGGGAGATTATCGGTACAAAAACAAGGCTGCGTGAACTGGCCCTAGAAGTGGCTTCAACAGCCATCTTTCAGCTTTAAAATCCTAACTTTCCCTACTCATTGGACCCAGGCGCTTGCTTGCACAGAAGATGAGTGTCTGGTGAGGACAGCATGAGCTGTTCCAAAGCTTGGTGGGGATGTAAGCCCTTTATCTATTCCACCACCTCCCCATCTCACCGAGAACCTACGTTGGATGAGGGATCAATGGCCACCCATTATGGCTGCAGGTCAACCCGACAGAAACTTGAGAATTTAGGCAGGTGCACTTACACAGTAGCTCTTCAGTCTAATGAAGTCGACAGTCATAGGAATAGACTTGTCACTGTTTCGGTTCAGGGCTTTGATATAATCCAGCAAGTCAGCAAAGAATTTGTAGCCCCCCTTCAGGACGCAGAGAGCAACAATATGATGCCCTCCCATGGCCTTCATAATTTCTCGTGCCAATCTTTCTGTCCTATGGAAAAACAGAAGGATCCAAATTACCCCATTGAGCCAACTGCTGCAAAACTATGTAAACAGTTAACAGTTATAAGAGCTATCTAGTGCTTGACTATGACTGGGCCTAGCACCCAATCTTACCAAACATACACGGCAAGATAAAACAAACAGGATTCTTTACTGGCCAATGACATGCCTGGTTTTTCTCACTTGTCAAGGTTAATCTAATAGCAGGGCTGCCAAACTCTCTTGATTTTCTAGGGCAACCTGAGCCGAAGTAAATCTGTACCTTCGACTACTTCTGGACAACTAGCAAAAAAATAATACAAGGCATACAGATAATCAGAGAGAAAATGACATTCAGTTTGTAGAACATACTGAAGCCTGTGCCTGATTACAGAAGCAGCGCCAAAACATCTATTGTCATTCAGAACCAAGGCAGCGCTGAGAGGAATGCAGTTAAAAATGGAAAAATCATGATTCCAAGTGGTTGGTTAGTTTGGCAACACGGTGAGCTTTCTTTACATTACACAAATAAAGCTACTGATTTAGTTTACACTCTGCCCTGACATTCATTTTCTCACTCATCTGGAATGGCTTATTTGAACATGTCCCATGTTCTATTAATAAAGATGCTGTTTCTAGTTCATTGACTTGAAGATGATTATACCCATTCTGTATGATATATGGTGGTGGCTATGAAGCGGCCTCGACACGGGCTTTGCGTGGCTAGAGGCGAGTTAAGAGATTAACATTTTGGAATTTTTCTAGCATGTCATTTGTAGCTAAAATGCAAACACATTATAGGCACCGGTTTATTAAAGATCTAAAAGTGGAAACTGTTTACTAAAAGAATGGTGATAACTAGAAGGAATTATGTTCACCTCAGAGCATCCCTCTAATTTGTACAAAGGTTATATCCAGTTTAGAAGACATCTACGCTGAAGAAAGCTGGAATGTTTTTGGTCATATTGTGAGAAGTTGCAGATGATCATTCAAGGGAAAATAAATAGATAAATATCTGCCAGAAGAATTTGTTGGCTGAAGAACGGGTGACGGTTTAAAATGCAGTACATCATCATTGCTTACTGCCATGGCATCCAAAGACATTTATTCTCCGGCAGGAAAGGGACAAGAAGAAAACATTTAAAAGGACAATACTCCTCACAAACAAGCAAAAAACTGTTTTTTCAAAAACTCTCTTTAAAACAAACATGCAGAAACCTGGACAGAAACAAGATTTTAAATGTTATTGTTAAGTCCAACAAACCTGTCCATAATAAGTCCATGGGGTATGTAAACTTTTTCTAAATCTTCCGCATAATGTTTTGGTATGCAGAACAAGTCTAAGTCATAACCCTGTTCATCATCCCCAATCTGAAAAGAACAGAGGGGGAAAAATGAAGTGAGATACATTGTATTAAACATCCTTGTAGTCAGTTAAAGTGTGGAATCATTGCAACATTCAAAGCTACACATCCCTGTACAATGTACACAGTTCATGCTTTGCAAGCATGAGGCCCTGGAGGTTTCATCCTTTGCATTCCCAGCTCAAAGAGTTCAGGGTGTGTAGTGTTTATGCTTAACTGACTGAGTTGCATGGAGACAAAGGAAGAGGTATTTCAGAAAGGTAGGGTTTATAATGGAACAGGCATTTTTGTAAGCTATGCTACTTTGTAAAGGGAGTGTTCACAATGCAGAGTTATAAAATTTCACACACGCGCGCACACACACACACACACACACACACACACACACACACACACACACACACACACACACACTTCACAGTGGGTAAGATGAAGAGAATGTGCAGAGGTGCAGACAGTCAGCAGAACCTCTAACAAGCTAGCTGGCCTTAAAAATCTGTGATTTGTACCTTCATAAAAGGTAATCTCTATCTGCAAAGGCATTCAATTTGCACAATCTACACACTAACAGTGGTGACTTTCCCTGAACAAAGGCCAAACAGCTTAAGTGCTTGAATACGTGACTCTCAGAATCTCTGCTGAATTTCAGGTGAGCAGCAATCAGAATGTCTTTGGATTCTGGCCAAAGAATTGGCACAATTTACAGGTATTCATGAGACCTGTAGCTTTCAAACCCTCTTTTTTAAACTCCTCCTGTGACTCGTGTCCCTCCTGCACCAGCTTGAAGGCATGAGGAGAAACAACCTGTTTCAAACTTTGGACAGCAGTTCGGGACTTGGCTGTAATTGTGGCATGAGGTGCAGGCTGAATGTGGCACAGAACACACCACTGTTCTGTAAATGGAAAGGGATGTGTCATAAAAGCAGGAAAGTGGAACAAGGGAGTAACTGAGATAGCAAAGTTGAACTCATAGCAAGTCTTGAAAGAAGAGAAGTGGAAGCTTGCAGAATACTACAGAAAAATATAAAAACAAAACCCCCACATCTGACACTGACGTCTTCCAACCAGCCCACCCTGTTTGGGGGAAAAAAAGCCTCTGAAGCACACAGGAGTGCCACTAATAGTCCTTATAGTCATTACATGATGATTTCACCCAAGGTGGGGGACATTATCATGCAAGTCTCAAGTGTGAAAATATTCTTCTTCCTTCTGCTTTGGCGTGATCCGGTGCATGAAGCAAGTCCCTTGTAAAAGAGCTCATGGCAGTTGCAAATTATAGCCTATGCAGAGCTGTATAATTTCGACAAGCCTTAGATTTATCTATGTTCCAATACATTTCATTTATACATTTTATTTATTTTTTTAATCATTTCTAATTCACAATTTAAAACTTCAATGAGCACCTGGAACAGCAAAGCACAAAAAAGAAAGGCAAAAGGGGTGGGTGGGTGCAGGGAGATTACCTTTATCTAAATGATTACAGCCCATGTTCCACTATTTGTAATACTCTTATCTAAGAGAAATGAGTGGCCCTGGACCGTAGCCTCACAACCTTCAACTCCCTGCATAGATGGGAGGCAGGCACGAGATTACAGTAGTTACTGCAGGGAAGTCCAGTTTCTTTATAGAGACTGGAAGGTAGACCCCCCCCCCCCCCCCAGGAACTTGAATTTAGCAAGTCTGGGAACAAAAGGACTATCAGCCCTTGGAAAGTTGGCTACCTATGGAGATATACTTCCTCACCACCTTGTGTTGTGAGTGACTCACTTTCCTGGTTCGCTCCCAACACGTTGAGACAGCTGTGCAAAAGAAGACTGAGATATGAAGTTTTCCTGCCTTCTGATTCACTGTCTTATCCTGGATTTTCCAAGAAATGTACTTTTTAAATGAAAAATGTTCAGGTTAGAGGGTTGCCTTTTCATGTCCAAAATGTTTTTCAGTTTCAGCAACTGCTCTGTGTTTTTTTAAAGACAGAATTAGCTTTAGTCTGATAAAAACCAAAGACACACCAGAAATGCCCTCCAAACTTTGAGCAGGAAGTTACTTACCTTCACATGTGCTCGGTGGATGTAATCGGATACACGTGGAACTGAAAGCAATGTGCACGGAACTTGCAGGCTTAATGCACCTTATGTTTTGTTTTATTATTTCTGAATAACCAAAATAGCTGGACATTGGAGATATTTTTGTAGAAAGGTGGGTTTTGTAAATGGGTGCCTTATTTTTCTCTCATATACCCCGCTCACAACATAGACTTGCAATGCTTCAGTATTTCCTTTTCAGGCCTCTCAAGATATCATCCACAAACATCAATCTCAAAATCACCACATGAAAACTTCCTTCCATCACCACCAAACATTTTAACTCACAAAGGCCTTTACAGCAGAAGATTCACAAACCAATCATATTCAGTATTCCCCTTCCTACAAAGTTCACCAGCCAAGGAAAACAGTACAGTGGTACCTTGTATAAAAGAATTAATTCGTTCCAAATGAAATTATGTTAAGCAAATTTTCCTTTGTACAAATTTCCCATAGGAATGCATTGAAAATGGAGTAATCTCATTTTTATGTTGTACAAATTCAACCCATAGGCAATTATGTTAAGCAAATTTCCCCTATCTCCGGAATTTTTTATGTTGTACAAATTTTATGTTATACAAACCCTTTGTTATACAAGGGTCCACTGTACTCAAAAATAAACAACCCGAGGCCACATACTGACCTTTTAGGCCACATCCAACCAAATTCATTTTAAAAATCCATCACATTCAGAAGTCCTCTTTCCCTATTCTCTGCATTTCACATCAAACATGCCTAAGGCAAAGTTCGTTCTCAATCCAACTCCATGAACTTCTCCAAAACCTCCTACCAACTCCTGCCTTCCTAATCTTCTTTTGGTGTGTGAGTGTTTTTCTATTAGTGTATGCTAGCTGTTTGTTGGCCACCGTAAATCTCTGAGAAAAATGCAAGTTACACATTTTAAATAAATAATAGAGGCAGTTCATTAAAGTGAAAAAAGGCAGCGCTTTCAATACAGGATCAATACTGTATTTAGAAGGGGGAAAAACCAATGTCCTGTTGTGGGGGTGACCTAGCTTGTTGTGGTCATTGTCATCATCATGATCATCATCCCATCTTCTTACTACTGTCACAACTATGGTTCCTAACACTATCACCTTTCATGATCTTCTCTCTCCCTGGGTTCCTGGAAACCAGTTCTGTATTCTGTCCTTGCCAATTCCTGGGCAAGTCCTTAGCTTACTTATTTGATTTACTGGTTTATTGCTTTAATGACTTACTAACTGACTGATTGATATACAACCTATATGGCTAGCAAGGCCATTCTGAGCCATTTACACCAAGACAAACCAATAATAAACAACATGAAGTGATACAAAATGATGTTGCAAAGGAGATGTTTCCAACCTAAAGGGAACAGTGTACCTTTTCCTCACCTTGACTTGCCGGATTAAATCCTTCTGTTTTTACGGCGGAGTGTCCAAGCCTCCCCTTTGGAGCTGGCGATGGATAAACTCTGAGCCCTCCTTTCTCAATCTGAGATGACCTTCCACCAAGGGGTGGGGTGAAGAAGCAACCAAAGCCTGTGCCCACCTTATCCTTTTTCCTTTGTGTGTGTGTGTGGAGGGGGCCCTCTCCCTCAGCGAAGACTCCCTTTCCCCAATTCCTGGGTGCCTGCACAGAACTAACCCCTTCCAACCCATCCACTTCTAACAATCCTCCCCCCCCCCCAAAAAAAATCAATTCTTTTTGGTGATGAAAGGGGGTGCCTCTTCTCCACCACCACCACCCACTGTGAGCCCTAGTCCCCCTTTGGAGTGGTGGCGGTGGTGTGTGTGTAGTGGTGGTTTGGGTGTGTGTACGTGTGTGTTTAGTGGTGATTTG
>JAHTLZ010000277.1:2793770-2838770 GCA_023846285.1 Phrynocephalus versicolor | reverse complement strand
TATCTACATAGTAGGCATATGCTGTTCCTGTTGCTCCTGTTCCAGTTGTTCCTGTTCCTGTTGTTATTTATATATTTATATACAGTGGACCTTCGTATAGCAAACGGTTTGTGTAACATACAATCTGTACAACATAAAAAATTCCAGAGATAGGAGAAATTTGCTTAACAGAATCACCTATGTGGCAAATCTGTACTACATAAAATTGGTCAGGATTAGGGATTACTCCATTTTCAATGCATTCCTATGGGAAATTTGTATAAAGAATATTTGCTTAACAGATTTTCATTTGGAACGAATTAATTCCTTTAGACAAGGTACCATTGTATTTATATACTGTATTTGTATTTATATTTATAGGCTGCCCAATTTTCCATGAGGAATTCTGGGTGGTTTACACTTATGACACAGTCTGTAATATTATTATAGACACAATATACTGCTTCCTAGGAGCCTTTGTGGTGGTGGTGGTGGTGATGATGATGATGATGAAGAATGTTGCAAGGCCTGGCTCCATGCCATCTCAGTTCCTGTAATGTCTCTTAAGCAGTTGTATTTCCTGTTTGATCCTTCCATAGTTTTCAGATAAAGATCTAGTACTATATGTACTGTGCATGCATATGATCTAAATGTGTTCATATATTTGGCTGGATAGCTCAATGGTTTTAGGTATCTGAGATATAACTGAGATATGCACCCATGTTTGAATATTTTGGTCACCAGGCAAAACCACAAACAGGTTTTAACATGAGAAAAGATAGTATTTAAGACCTGACCTACTTGTTGGATATTTGATGTATCCACAGTACTATGCCCTGACATCTAGAAGGATGGACAGTGTATTGATGTTTAAAGCATCAGTCCAACTGTGCCATGTTGTTGGTCTGCAGCTACTATTAGTGATTATTGACCATGTTGTGTGAGATTGATAGAGCATGGAGTCCAAACATCTGATGGGCCACTTGTTCTTAAGCCCTGCTTCACAGGAAGCTTGGTAACAAACCAGAGCACCGCTCACAGAGCATTTGAAGTAATTTTCAAGGAATTAGTGCGTGGGCCTGCTAACAACACCAGGTGTCATGCCGAGTTTTAAAGTCTATCATTCATGAGGGCATGCGTATTCCAGCTTCAGTTTCCGGTACCTCCCAGTCATGCCCCCTCCCGAAAATCCCTGGGAGTTTCCGCAAGTTGAACCCAACTGCTAGTCTAGGTGAACTTGTGGTTGAAGGCAGCAGATGGAAAATTCCCATGTCAATATTTGTTCTTCTCACCCACCGTGATCCAAGTGGAGGAAATAGGCAATTAGGAGAAATCAGAACAATTATCCTTTTCAAGTGTTAGTGGCGAGTAATTTATTTTTCTGCCATAGTGCTGCATTGTACGCCCAGTGAGAAAAGTGTGTAGCAATATGTTATTTTTAAAGGTAGCAACAACATCTATTCATAAACATTTTGTCGAGGTGTCAACCCAGTCTCCTGCAGCTTTAGTTCCATGGAAACTGGTGACATGAGTTGTACATGATGTTACAGTTTTCTTTGTATGCACTCAGTTGGATACACTTGGGCAAAATAAATGCAAATTGCAGAACCCTCTAGGCAGGGACTCGGTATAATTTCTGTCCTCTGTTGAGGCAACAGGATATAGTTATGTTAAAAATGCAAGCAGTGTTTCCTGCTCCAGTGGTTGCACTGTTGGTGATCCGATTCATGGTGGTTAATATAATGTGAGCAGTCCTTTTTTTGGACACGAAAAGAATCTGGGCCTTTGTTGTAATTGGGACCGAGTTGGCGAGAGGTTGATCCTCTCATTTGCACTATCTGCCAATTGTTTCTATTTCAAGTTTGGAGCTGCAGCAGAAGCCAAGAGGCTCAAAATAGTTTCCCTGACAGTCCAGATTACACCACAGGTTCTGGTTCTATTTGGAAGCTAAGTACATTCAACCTAGATCTTTTTACTATACTCCTTTGATAACTCTCCAGCTATCTACGACAACGATGGTGAACCTTTTAGGGACCGAGTGCCCAAACTGCAATTCAAAACCCACTAATTTTTTTTTGCAAAGTGCCAATACAGTAATTTAACCTATATACAGGTGGCTATGAAGGGGCAATGTTGGGTGCCCACAGAAAGGGCTCCGAATGCCACCTTTGGCACCCGTGCCATAGGTTCGCCATCACTGATCTACGAGTATATGTAAATCCCACATATCTGTTTTCCTGGATCCCTGAAAAAGGCTGCAAGATATTGACAGGCTGAAACACATAAGGTCTTTTAAGAAATAAATGTTTTTCAGCATTTTGGGAAGTGCCTCTCCTATATGTGGGTTTTGTTTGGATGTTGTCTACTTTTTGCCATCTTTTGATCAGAAATCATTGGTGTCATATCTTTTGGCAAGAAGGCAGGGAAGTTTCATCTTCCAATGGGCAGCCAAAACTGTGTTCTTTATATAACATTTAGTGCTAAAACTTTAAAAATGGGTGTTATTGTTGCTGTCATTTTAAAAAATATTGCAGATTTGTTTTATTATAGTTTTAAATATTGCCTTTAAAATGATGCAAGTTACCTTGGTTCCTTTTTAAGGCGAAAGGTGTGGTCTGGTGGGTGGGAAAAAACTCAATCATTCAGTCAGCCAGACATTCAATAGCTAGCAAGAAACTGAAGTGATTGATTGAGGGGTTAGGAGGCCTCGTTATCTATGGAAGGCCATTATCTAATAAATAATATGGGACAGGGAGCCCAGCTAACTAGTGAGTCATTTCCATGGCATGTTAAATTGATCTGCAACACTTGATACCAGTAAAGGGGACTCTTCAGATGTCTGGCTTACAGACATGCATTAGTCTCATATAGTGAGGGGGCTGTTCGAGTAGTAATCCAAAAGTTCTAGAGGGCAAAAAGACCCTCACCCCCTGTTTCAAACTTTCTTTCCTCCAGTCCAAGGATCAGGGGTTAAAATTCTAGCAGGCAAATAAGAGATCCAGATCTTTTGAAACCACAGCCCCTCTAAGCATTGCAGGAGGGAAAATTACTGCAGGTTGAAATTAGACTAGTAAGAGAATTTCCTATTGAAATTACGTGCATAACATCATCCTATTTTTAACTGAAGCCACACAAAAACTGTTTCCAGTACTGTCAGCTTCTTTTCTGCACGGCTACCACTTAAACAGGAAGTTAAATTAAAAGGAAGGGCTTAAGCTCCTCTAACCTTCAGAGGAACTGGAAAGTTCCACTGTCAGTGGATCTCTGACTTAATAGGGTTTGGGTGGTTTTTTGACACCCAAACACTCACACTGGCAACTTCACTATAAACTGGTGAATACTGGGAATTGCATTAACCTTAAATTATTAAATTGTGTGTGTGTGTGTGTGTGTGTGTGTGTGTGTGTGTGTGTGTGTGAGAGAGAGAGAGAGAGAGAGAGAGAGAGAGAGAGAGAGAGAGAGAGCAAATGAAGTATGTTTGGGTGATCGGTATGCAAGGACACTTAACACTAACAAAGAATGCATACAAAATGTACATGCTGGATGTATCAGTGTGTTCACCTTCTTGATAACAGTCCCGGTTACTGATATGTCAGTATTACAAAGTTCAAGAACAGTAGAAGCTGGCATAACTTTTCATATTCTCAGCTGTATATCCGCTTGACATTAGGGTGGGTTTTCCCCCTTCCTAAACTTAAAACCCCCCAAAGATCTCACAAACAAGGCTACAGAAGTTGCGCTTGGACTGCTGTTTTATTTTTATCTCCACCCACTGTACGCTATCTCCATATGGAGATGGTACACATTCTGTGTCGTCATGGTGAGGTGCACAACACCAGCAAACTGTTCAGGCCATGGCAGGTCAAGTATTCCTAGGGCAAGGCAAGTCAGGACAGGCACCTCCCTATACTGTATATATTATTGTGCTCAGACGGGCTGAGAAAACAGAAGTAAAAAAAGGTGCCTCTGCTATATTAACAGTGCTTTGGAAACAATCTGTGGGGTAGCAGAGAGCTTGCAAGTGGAAAAATGATCCCTGCTGGGTTATGGCACTGCCAACTTATTTCGAGGTGAAAGGCAGGTTTTGATGGGTAAGAATTGCCAGCATCAAGCCAGGCGGGCTATCTGCAGGTACCGACCCTGAGGGATGCCTGGAAAGTATCAAACAGGAGCCTTCTTGGTGGTTGCACCTCACCTTTGGAACCAGGTTCGGCAAGAGATTTGCCTGGTAACTTTCGTACAAGCCTTCAAGAAATTACTGAAAACCTGGCTTTATAGGTTGGCCTTCCCTGATCATTCTGTTTCAACCTCCTTATATAAATAGGACGCTATTATTTCTCCCTGCCTTATGATAATTTTCTATTAGCTTTCCCCCATCTGTTCTTATTTTGAATTGTTAAATTGTTTTGATTTATTGTATTTGTGCTTATTTGTTTATTTGTTCTTTTTATTATTATGATTTGATTATTTAGCTCATGTTGGTCTGATTGATTAGTTATTATTTACTATTTTAAGTTGTTTAATCTGTTTTTATATTTTGCCTATGTATGTAAGAGTAGCTCTGGACTATCCAGCGATGGTGGAATTGTACTTTCCAGCTAGAGAGCATTATTATAGCTCAGATCAGATGTGTCTGGCAACCACAGAAAACATGGCATCATTGGCAACTTCTCCCATATTCCAAAACCTCTAGCTGAGGCAAACCAGGTTATTTGCACTGTACAAGTCCTCTTGGTCAGCCCATGTGGTTTCAGGTCGAGCTCCAGTCCTCAAAATGATTATCTCAGTTGCAGAAATGTATTTGCTAATAGATATTTGACCTATTCCTCCCTATAGTTTGATTGTAATTGTGTTTGCTTTGCTTTGAGCCATCTTGTTTGCAAAGGGATAGGGCATTTAATAATAAATGAACCAACCAAAGAGGGATCGTCTAGTTCTGTTCCATTTCCGGTGTTATAGTAACCACTTTGGTGCCTCTGAACGACCTGTGAGCTGTCTGATGTAAAACAAAACACAAATGTTCCTGACTATATTTATTTGCAAAACAAAGATGGGTTAAATGATCTAGGTTGGTCTCTGTGGAGGATGCATCAAGGATAGTTTCTCAAAAGCAACCACCCATCACTTCACTCAGTAGGCAAAACATTTCAGATGGAGATTTCATGAGATGAAGTTGCTCTCCCAGCTGACAGTTGCTGGAATTTACTGCCAAAATAACGTGTGTTAACTTCCCCATACTCTGCAGGCATTTGGCCATTTCCTATGCTTTGCCTGCCAATCGTTTTACATTTTCAGACCTTTGCTGGCAACAGAGGACTCAATCATCACTTTCCCTCATTAAGAAATGGTACCGCAAAGTCATAAGCAGCAATAATTTTTTTAAAAAATTATAATATACTGTCTTCCCTTCACAGAGCTCAAGGTGCTTCTTCACCTCCTCCCTTTGATCTCACAACAACAACAAAACCCTATGAGGTAGGTCGGGCTGAGAACAGTGCTGTTGCCTTGGTGTCACCCTGAGTTTCAAGGCCAAGCGGGGATCTGATCCCCAGGCAGCCCCACCGCAGACACACACAACTACTACACCACATATCATTTCCACCTCCATGCTTATCTCCCACCAGAAAACTGGTGCAACACTTGTCAAGGGCCTTCTGCTGAAACATCCCTGAGATCAGTACAGTGGGTATGAATGTATTTGACAATTTAATCCAGGTGTGATAATTTTGGGTGCCATGGAGAAGCACAGTTTAAGAGTATTACGCTGAAGGCCTTCAGAGGCTTATTTCAGCTTGTGAATCATTTATGAATCGCCAGAATTGTTCCTAGTTTTATAATCCACCCCCAGCAAGTGTTCAGAAACTGGCTGCCAGGACAAGTTATTCAGAACACACTGTATTGGTTTCTCAGCCCAGATCAGTTCAAAGGACTGCCTATGAGTTTTGGGGACCTTAAAGGATATATGCCTAGGGTACTAGACCGTGGCAACCTCTATGAGATCAGCTCTCCCAAACTCTGAACTTCTTACTGTAGCAGACATGACTCTTTCATTTTTCACTGTGCAGGAAGCAAGCCCTGGTCAGCTTTTAATGTCCAGCAGGCATGGACCATGTAAATCTTCCCAAATGCTGCTGGATTGCAACAACACACTGTGCCTGGTCCTACTGCTAAGGGCTCATTTCTGAGCCCCTTATTTGGATATTTGATATGATAAGGCTTTTTGTGATTCAAGCACACAAGAACTGCTCGTACTGAATTGCCCTCCCTCGAAGTACATGAAGCTGTGTTACAAATAACATGAACAAAATTAAGACTTCCTTCAATTCTTCTCCCAACAACTTGTACACAGACCAAACTGTTCAGCTGTGGACATGAGCACCATTTTAACAACAAAAACTATTTTTATGGAGGGAGGATCTGGTACCTGAAGAATAAAAGGAAGCTGTAACCAAGGAACAAAGCGAAAACAAGGCATCAGGAGGAGAACAGAGCAGCTACAGACACTTTTGACATTGCTTCTTTGGTAGCAGAAAACCATACACCATGTCATAAACGACTTCTCCATATTAACTGCATGGTTATCACTATGGGTGGTGTATGAACTTTTCTCTCTCCACTTGGGAGCCAACAGAAACCAGGAAAGTAATTCGTGAGACTGCTGTTCACAGCAAAACATTGTTTCCCAAGGTCAGAGGAAAGATTGGAAGTATTCTCACTCGCCTGATATACGGTGCCGCATTTACTTGCTCTTCTGCTAGCCAGCCGTGATAGAGAAGGTTAAATACTTTCTCAACCAGCACAAGGGTCTGCTTCCATGTAGCTACTTATGTCCCTTCTCTTGGAAATGCAGCCCTCAAGACAATGTTGGATGGCAACTCCCTGCCTAGTGAAATCTCGGGGAGGAGAGGAACTAGAGTCCAAACATATCAGGAGAGCTGCATAGTCCCACCCCTGGTGTATCAGCAACACCACTGGATTGTATCACCATCTAATCTCTTGCTCCTGATGGATACCTGGCTCTCGGTCCCCTTGTGTGGATTTTCAACGGCGAGTTCGCCATGCCTGGAAAACAGGGTGAAGTTTTGTGTTTACGGAGCACCACTCCCTGCTTCAGTGAGCATTCCAACGCTACCAATACCTCTCCCATTAACCTTCCAAGCTCACTGTTACAGCTTCTCTGATTTGCAGCTAACATCTTGAAGGAAAGCGGAGAAAGGCAGCAAAAGGGGACGGTTGCAGCAGAATGGGAGCGAGAAAGACAGCCAGCAGGACAGAAAAGAGAAGGGGGGGAAAGACAGCCGTGGAAAGCAGGGGGAGCAAGTGGGACAGCTCGAGATCGATGGAGAGAGAGAGAGAAGACAGCAGAGGGGGACAGAAAACATGAGGAAAGCAGAGCACTGTTGGGAGAGGAGGCTTGAGAGGTATCAGGGAGACTAATTTAACAACACCCGTCCAGAGAAAAATAGGGTTCAGTTTCATGGTGTTTTTCTCTACTGTTGCCGTGCGTGGACTAGGTCTTAAGTGCCAGAACTACAGCCTTGTTTTCAGGCACATTCCATGGCTAGCGTGGCCCACCTAAGGAAGTGGGCCGTGGAAATCTGCTGGTGGCAGAGGACTGCCGAATTCGCTCACTTGTCGATCTATCTGGCCGTGGAGCCTAAGGTTGGGAGTTTGATCCCCTACGGTGCCTCCAGAGGAAAGAGCCAGCCTGGGTGGTCCTGGGCAAGCTGCACTTTCCCAGGGCACCCCCCCCCCCAGAAGGAGGGAATGGGAAAACAATGGTGATGACAGTCACGGGGGCCTACCGGGGATGTCTGTCTCTTCCCTCCCCCAAAATAAGGCAAGCCCACATAACTGCTAACATTCTACATCCTTCACAAGTGTTTGACTTTCCTGCTGGCTATAATCAAGGCTGCCATCATGCATAGGCCTTCTGGCTCTTGAGATTTAGTGCTTACATAAGACCTTGTTCTTGAGAAGTAGTCGTATTACCCTGGTTGCAACAGGTCATTTTGAAAAAAATTGTTTGGGATGGTGCTGGTATTGGTGCAGATTATTCTGAACGTGCTGTCACTTGCTGTGCCCCTTCAGGGCAGTTCCAAATAGAAATACAGACATCTAACCCCTGATACAGCATATTTTGTATCCTGAAGCAATTATAGGAAATCAAAAGGAGAGAGAACTACTCGTGCCCGATAAAACTCTGTTTCAGTACAAGTTGCGCCTTTAATCTTGAAAGTTACAATACAAAATAAAAAAAAAAGGTCAATAGCGTTAAGAGCAGTTAACAGATTTATTTTTATACACAACTTTTCTAATAAAACTGCATTCTTCTGGGAAATTTTCACACCCAAATGGGTTGAATTCCAACTTGAGTCTTTGAAGTTCTTATACACAATAGTTGAGTCCCTCGAGACAATGAAATGCATTTAAAAAAAAGAGACAATAAAATATTTAAAATTTAAAAAAAGGAAATTAAACAAGGCTTCAGAAACATCATATCATGAAAAGATGTTTGCACTTGAGTCATTGCGATTTTTCATCCAATTCTCATCACATTTCCATTTGCTGCTTGGCCTCAAATTCAAGAGATAAGAATAATACCTAGAATAAATTTCTTAGCTTGCTTATGAGTGATTTTCTCACTGTGCTCAAAACAAGTTTCACTAGCTCAATGAAAGACACTGCTGAAAGTAACCAGACTTCTATGGGAGAATAACTGGAATATTAAGACTTGGCATAATTTCAAGGTAGTTGGGCTCCAGTAGAGCATTGTGTAGATTTAACAGCATTTGGATTGCTGATTTGCCAAATACCGGAACATTCCTATATAGTGGTCACAAGACCCAAAATAAATACTGACCTTTAAAAAAAAATTGAACAAAAAGCTAGAGTCTTATTCTCAATTCTTCTTAAATCATACAGGATCTGTGTGTATGTATATTGGACAAAACATGATGTGTTTCACGCAGCACAGAGCACTTGAGGTATGATGTCCAAAGGAGGTGGCTCAATTCCCTAGTGAGGGTTAAAAGAGTAATTCTGAAATCTGAAGGGTTGGTGGTGTTGCAGCCTCCAAAAACGAGCACTCTTCCATTGCAACTGGCCACGGGTTGCTTGTGAAGCAGGATGAAGAAAATAAGGGATGGATGGACCAGAGGTGTTTATGCGGGTCTAGAAGAAGGAACGAACTACAACCTTTTGGCATGAGTACCGATGCTCACAGGTTCTAGTTGATGGTGGCCTGAAGTCTCCAGGGAGGAACCATCATTGTGGAAATAACCTAAGTGAGTTAAACATCCTTCTGGAGCTGTAGAAACCTTTCTTGCTCTTTCTCCTCATCCTAGTTTGCTTTAGCAAAAAAACAGATGTGAAGCAGCTTCCCTCTTGGTTTGCCTCCATACTTCGTACACGATTGTTAATGCAAAAGGCCTCCCTTGCAGCTTTGCTCTCGCTCCAAGTCATGTGCCCAACTTTGCAAGTTAAATTTCAGGACATACCATGGCATACAAACCCACGGAACATATTCCAGTCTTAATAGGTTTTATTCAGTCCAGAATGAAAAGAGCTTACTGTCCCAAGGTCTGCCCCAGTTTTGACACTTTACATGTTTATTTCTCATTTATAATAGTGTTTTGGTTGTGTAGTTTCTCTCTCTCTCTCTCTCTGTCCTGACACTGCAGACAAACTACACATAATATCAACATATTTAAAAAAAAACCCTCTGCTGCTCATTGAAGGCTCACACATTTGAATGTTTCAGGCAGCTAAATGTCATTTCTAACAGTCAGGCAGTTTTTTTTAAAAAAAGATACTAACCCTCTTCTGACTTTACAGAGCATTGAAAATGAAAGTCAAAAGTTAGCAGTTATGAATGTCTTAATTCAATCCCAGCTTAACTCTGTTACTTGAACCTGTACAAAAGAGGATGTGGGGAGGGAGAAGATTTTTTTAAAAAAACTTGAGAATAAAAGGAAAGCATATTACCAAATTGAACATGTCAGCTATGTTTATTGGAAAGAATGCAGCCTCTTCTTTGAAGTTAACTGAATTTGATAAATATTCCCACTGGCTGCGCAACAGGGCTCTGGTTTAAAAAAAATAAAAGGGGAAAAAAAAAAACCAAAACCAAACACCACTTATTGGCATGTGCTCAGTTTAAAATGTCTTACCACTAACACAACTACGTCAATTTTACAGTGGTGTCTTGGGGGAAGGGCGGCAGGTGAAAACTTCCATACCTAGTTTCCATTGAGCTGCTGCTGTTGCTGCTGTTGCTGCTGCTGAGGAACTCCAGAAGTGTCAATGACTGACTTCTCCCGGCTTCTGCTTTCTCGTTCCTCATCTTCTTCATCTCGTTCATCGTTCCCACTATGGTTTTTACAGTACAGCCTAAAGGCAATGCAATGGCACAACGTAGGAAAAGAAACTTAGATGAAGAGCAAGCTGTTAAGATCGTGTTCACTCCATCCAGTAACTCCTTCAGTGTGAAACTCTTGAAGTTCTCTGAATGACTGTGTTTTATGTGCTACTAGCAACTGCCCTGGACTTCTTTAATGAACGAGAGAGCGCCGAGGTTGACTTTAAGCGCTAGGAGATGGGATAGAAGCAGGGTGCTTTACTTTTCTTGCTGTACTTCTAGACTAAATTAGTTTCTGTTGGACTTGGATTTCAGGATGTGAAGCAATCAAAAAGCCCCCTCGTGCCCCCAACAGCCCCCCGAGCTTCCCATGTTGGCACATGCCAAGGTGCCAGCATCCAGAAGTGCTAAGAGCCAGGCACTCACACTTCTGAAACAACTACCTTGGTTTTTCAAAACACTTGTCATCAAAATCCCTCCGTGAATACTATCTGAAGACTCAAGTAATCCAGAATAGCACCTCTGACTACTTCAATTAAACAGATTAGCAATGTACACATTAACTGTCAGATAGTTGCATCTATTTTCTACATATTAACTTAAACGTACTACTGATAATAAAAATCAAGATGCTCAAAGCAAGGGAAGACAAATACAGGGCCTTTTAACAACCCTGGATCATGCAAAGAAAACAACTAGCCCTCAATATGGTCTATGGCCATTGTAAAGGGAGAGCAGAGGGCTCCATGAAAACTGCAAAGGGACTGGTAGTCTCTCTCTTCATTAGGCTCTCTTGACTGATGGCTCTAGACTAATCTATCAGTCCCGCAAACCCTTGCAGGTCCCACGGAGCTTTGCAAGTGCATTTATTCTTTCCTTTGATGTGGCTTCAGAGTAAGACATGCTGGATCTCAGTTATTAGTGCTAGAACTCACCTGAAGACTTGGATTTTTTTTTTTTTTTACTCCCGCTCCCACAATCCCACCTCGGGCAACCCCTGGCGAATTGTGACCGTTTTTTTTTTTCGGGGGGGGGGGTGTCTGAAAATTCCATAACTTGAACTCATGTGCTGTTGGCCTCTGACTACACATAACATTAGACATTAACTTCCCCTAGAAATTGTAGACTCAAGTAAGCTCCTTGGCCTAAATATACATAAAAATTCTTTCCAAACCAAAGCCCCTCCAACTAGCACAGTGATTTGCGTGAGCTTCCGGTGTTTGCCTAGCCACTGAACATCAAGCAAAGGAGAAGAAAAGCTACTTACTTGTATATTCCTCGTGACATGTTCTCAATGTATTTAGCTTTGTCTTCTACTCCACAGTGGTAATGATAGGTTTTAATGCAAGCTTTAATTTCACATCCGATAGTAGCTCCCGACTGACTACAAAGCGTACACTTCTGTAAAGGTGGAGCAGGATTAGGGGGAAAGATGAGGGGGGGAGATGTTGGTGAGCAGGAATTATTTGACAGCTTCCTATTTTCATATTCAGTTGCATTCTTCTACAGACTGCCCTTCCAGTAAACTTTTCCCACTGAATGGAAACAGGTTGTTGTGTGATAGCTGAATCATTGCAATGCATGACTTTGGGTTGTGTGTGTGCCATTTTATGTTCACTTGGGACCTCTACGCATGCTCAGAAAACACCCTCGGTTAAAACGCCATTACAGAAGGAGATACTGGCCAGTCAGTGTGCAAAGCTCCACACGCTTCATGTTTTGGGTAGAGGGTAGGACTTAGAAGCAGGAAGCTGGGGGGAAACTTCTGCTCAAGCGGCAACAAAAATACTGGGTCCCTTTGGTCAGTTGTTACCTCAGCCTTGCGGCTGCTGTGAGAAGCCAAAGTGTAACGAGCCCTGGTGCAGCTGTCAGATTCCGGGAGGAGAGTCGGCACGAGAAGCAGAGAGGTTGAAACCAGGAGGCCTTACCATTCTTTTCCCCCGCTTGATTTCTTGGAGGACAGTCTTAATATCAAAGTCCCCAAACTCTGCCCTTGACGTTGTGGTGAGCTGTACAGTGCCAGAAGAGAACAACTACAAAGAGAAGAGATGCAGAATGTGAGGAGGATGGGTAACTCTGGCCACAGAAGTTTTTGAAGGAAGGCCGTGCAATCAATGGGTAGTCTGAAATGGGACAATTAAGAGCTGGGAAGCCTGCGCCCGTGGCTGCCACCTCCGCTGACTTTACAAGGAAGGGCAGATCCATGGAGGTTTCTTAATGCCTGCTACTCATGAAGGATGCAGAGGCAGTTTAGGCTGCACACACCTATGCCTGTGTAGCTGTTGCCCTCCTGGCCTGCTTGTGAGGATTCCCGGAGTCTCCAGGAAAAGAAGAATACCTACCAGCCCTCTTATATTCTTAAACCAGGTACTGATCTGAAGGCTCCCAAGAGCCCCCTTCCCCCATTGCTCCCCTCCCCAAAGGAAACTGGACCACAGCCTGGCGATACAGATAAGACCCGAGGGGGTGTGGAAGGCAACTGCTGTACGAGTGGTCCCTTTGACAACAGTGCTAAGATCTGCAGAAAACGATGATGATTTGTGCCCATTTGCTGACAAGGGAGGCGAGTATCAGGGGAGGGAGGGCAAAAGTTATCTTTCTCACCATACACTTGTAATGTGCGGCTGCCTTTTTGGCGTTGAATATATGAAGCTTCCCTCTAGCTTCATTCTCTTCTTCACCTGCATGACAGAATCCACATTTAGGTTTTGTATCATTGGGACTGCTTCTGTGGGGTGATCGGTCTCTCTGAAAGAAAAAGACTCTTCTAAAATAATATTGCCAGAACAGCAAATATCAGAAGGCAGCTCAGCAAATCTGCCTAAAAGCAGAGGCCTAGGCAACTTGGAAATCTACAAACTGCTTACATAAGAACTACTTTCTACATCATCTGTGCCGTGTGAAGACGTGGAGCGGGCATCTTCCAGCTGCCCCTTGAGAGTCATTTTTCTTGGCCTTCCTTTACGGCCCCTCTTTTTAGGAGGGGACACCTCCAATTCGTGTTCATTTAGACCTTCTTCTAAATCTATGGGAGGAAGAAGAAAAAAAGACAGCCACAGATTTTCAAAGAGGCAGGCATAGCGACGCCGGCACAGAACTAAGAATAAAGGACAGGTTCTAGACTCACAGATTTATGTTGGTGTGAACTTCCATGGAATACCGTCTACTTTTTAGGCAAAAGAAAAGCAACCTTTAGGCCTCAGGACTGTATCTCTACATGTGTGCTCACTGCTTTAGCACTTCAAAGGCAAAAGACGAACAGTTGTGGATTAACCTATGGACACTCAGCACTGGCTGATTACATGCATGCTTTGATAATGAGGACCCAACATTTTGAAAATTCATTACTAGCGTTACTAATGGAACTGTCATCTTCTGCATCCCATCTCACTCTGTCTGCACCTTTGCAACCATGTACCCTGTCTATAACCCGGTGGCCTAACATTTCACCCTCACAGGACGCACTGATCAGGGCTTAACGAGCCTCCAAACTGCAGTTGCAGGGGGTTAAGCAAAAGGGGACACCTACAGTAGGACCTCAGTATCCGCTGGGGATCAGTTCCAGGCCTTCACAACGAAAACCAAGGATAAAAGAGAACGCCAGCCCCCCCCCCAAAAAAACCTGCTGCTTTATGACAATAGCTTGCTTTATGGCTGCTGTTTTACAACAGTAGCTTGCTTTACAGCTGCTGCTTGTGACAGTAGTTTGGTTTGCAGCTGCTGAATTATTTTTTTTTCCTCTGGCAACTGTGGATAACTGAAACAGTGGTTAATGAATCAGTGGATACTGGGGGTCCTATTATACTGCCTTCAGCACCAGTCTTGGGGGCTGTCCAGAGTGATTGGCTTGGCTCCTACGGGGTGGATGGTTTTTTTTGGCCTGATCCACAGGAATCTTCTAACGTTCCCCAGGCTAGTGAGCAACGGCATTCAAACTTAAAATCCACTGATTTGCGTCCTTTTTTTTAGAAGGGGACACCAACATGTTTGATGCAAAGCTATTTAAAATAGAAGGTTTGTTTAAACCTTTTTTTACCTTCAGAATTGTGAGGTGCCTTCTTGTGTTTTCGACATAATATCCTAAGGACAGAACATCAGAGAGAACAAAATCAGCCTTGATGCCAAAATTTAAAACATATTTATAAATCCTCCTTATATGTATGAGCCACTGCATGAGAAAAGGAAAACTCTCAAAACCTCAATTTTAGCAAACCCCAGGTCCTTTCCGGGCACGTCAACAAACAAGATATACAAACAGTAGTTACATGTAAATGCCTTGAGATGGTTTCTCTCGGATCTGCGCTTTGTCATGCAATGCACAGTAATAGTGATACGTTTTGTGGCAGGTTTTCACATCACAACCAATGGTGGCCCCAGGACAGTGGCATAAGGAGCACTTCTGAAAGAAAGGAAAGGGGGGGAGAGAGGACACACCATTAGGACTTTTTGCCTCACTAACAAAGGTTAAAATATACAAGAAATGACCCATTGAAGGAAAGGAGTCCTACTGGATTCACCTTATAGTGCAAGTTCCATCTTGTTGTTTAAATATGAGAACAGGAAATCAGCAACAGATGCAACAGATAAAGAACGGGAGTAAAGAACCTGCAACCCAAGGGAAGACACTACAGGCCACTGCTTAATCGTTCAAACAGATTCCTGGTCCACCCAGTGTTTTGAAGAGGTAACTTGATCTACAACCCAGCTTCACTATCTGTTGAAGAAGTGGGAGTTCTCTGCAAGCCCTGCATTCTAGAAGTAAGGCAGGACCATAACTGGAAAGGTATGTTCTTCATAAAGCAAAAGCAAAGTGTTCTGCTTATATACCGCCCCATACCACTTCAAGTAGTCTCTGGGCAGTTTACAGTTTTAATACCAGTATGCAGGCTACACATAAGGCAGACATCTCCAAAAAACAGCTGACATGATCCTACCTCTGAGCAAACAGATGGACTTTAGTCCCTCTAGACTACCTACCCTCTTCCATTGCAAGAAAACTGGTGTTAACAAGGTTTAGATCCCCACATCTGTTCAGCCACTGCTACATTGGCCATCGTCCCCATAATCAGACTTTCCTCTAATGAGCTGGACTACAACTACAACTACTACAAAGCATGGTCACTCTGTTTTATAAATATGGGGGGGGGATACTGGCTTAATTTTGGAGGGCTCTGGACGAAGTCAAGCCTGAAGTCTCATTAGAAGCTAAAAAGTCTGAAATGAAACTAGCCCATTTGGGACATATCATAAGAAAAGACACAAGGCAATACTGTTGTACAAAGCCGAAGATGGCAGGAACAGAGGAACACTAGACATGAGATAATTGACTTAATAAGTGAAGCCACGGCCCTTAGCTCACAAGACCTGAGCAACTGTTAGAGGTCAGTTAAAATCTGTACCAGATAGAACAAATAAAAAAACCCTTTTATAGTTAATCCCACCTTGGAGGGTGTTTCCCTCAGGCCATCGGACTGTGTCCGAAATCTGGGCGTAGTCCTCGACCCGGCGCTCAACCTGGAAGCCCAGGTGTCCGCCGTGTCCAGGGCTGCCTTTTTCCACCTTTGGCGAATCGCCCAGATTCGTCCGTACCTGGATGAGGACTCCCTCAGAACAGTGGTCCAGGCGCTGGTGATCTCTAGACTGGACTATTGCAACACGCTCTACATGGGGTTGCCCTTGACTCTCATTCGGCGCCTGCAGCGGGTCCAAAATGCAGCGGCCAGACTGGTGGCGGGTGTGCATCGATTTGAGCACATCACCCCAGTCTTGGCTCGTCTGCATTGGCTACCCGTTGCAGCCCGAATTAGATTCAAGGTCTTGGTTTTGGTTTACAAAACCCTCCATGGCCTAGGACCTGGCTACCTGACGGAGCGGATCGACCAGCAATCAACTTCGGCCCGTCCGACTAGGTCGTCGCGGGCGCACATGCTGCGTGTGGCCACGCCCAGGGAGGCTCGGAGAACCTCCACCCGTACCCGAGCCTTCTCTGTGGCTGGCCCAACCTTATGGAATCACCTTCCAGCAGAAGTACGCCTAGCAGAGTCCCTGCCTGCCTTCCGGAAGGCGCTGAAAACCCTTCTCTTCCAGGAGGCGTTTGGGTGACCCAAATAGAGTCTTTTTTTTTTCTAGTCCCGCCATCTGCTGCTGCTGTTTTGTCTGCATTTTTTTTCTTAGTTTATTAGTTTAGTTATTATTTATTTTAGTTGTTGTTTTATAATCGGTTGTTTTGTACACTCATTGTAAACTGCCCGGAGTTCCTTCCAGGAAGACGGGCGGTATATAAGCTGTATAAATAAATAAATAAATAAATAAATAAATAAATAAATAAATAAATAAATAAATAAATAATAGCTTAACATCTGGCGATAGAGAAGCTTCCACGTGTGGCCTGTGGCATTCTCACTTCAAAGACACTCAATTAGAAAGATGTTCAGCCTATCTGTCTCTGAGCAATCGCCATTAGCCCTAGCCAGAGGGAGCCATGTTGCCAAGCTAGGCTGATAAGACAGCTTGGTGCAAAAACAGATTCTGCATTCAAAGTCAACATGCCCATTATTTGCTGGAGCGCCACTGAAATCAAAACAGATCTTAGTAAAAGAGAAGTGCAGATCTAAGTAATGGAAAATTAATCTGAGCATTTCAACATAATCCAAATGCCAGAGGAAACCTAGTCATCTACAGAACTTCTATTTTAAGAAGCTTCCAAAATTCAACAGCTTGATCGCAGTCACTGAAGAAAGCTCCAGAACTCCTACCCTGCAAGAAAGCAGCCCAAGAGGGATTACATGTCCCCCCCCCCATCACTCAATCCTCTCTACTTATTTGTTCGGCTGTTTAATGATGAAGGGGGGGGAGGTCTTGAAGAAACATGATGGTTTATTTCAAGGATCTTAGATCTTCCTGTGATAGAAGTATGATTCGTTAGGAAAAGGCACAATGAACAATAACCATTTAAAACCAAATCTACAAGCAGTGCTGAACACACACTGGATCCTGCAAGGAATTAAGGGCAGGAGGCAATTTAATCTGCAAGGAGTTCTTAGAGATAGAAATGAGAACTTACCAGCTTGGTACCTCTTTTTATTTCCTTCTGCACATCTTCAATGGAAAAACCTCCAAGGCTCTCATTATCAGAGTGTGAAGATACCAAGGCCGACGAGAAAAGCTGAACACACAGAGAAACAGCACTATGTGACTTCGGGGTTTGCTAAAATAGGGGCTTGGTATAAGAGAATCTGAATTTTTATACAGTATGTGTGACTGTTCTTAATGTGGACCTGCTAACGAAAGTGATGACAAAAAGAATCAGTCTGCTGTGGAATACTTCCCATAATACCTGATCATCTCAGACAAGGCATTTGAGGGTAGCATCACTGAAAGAGGCCCACAAAGCTTTGACAAGGAATCAGGCTTTCTGTTCCCTAGAGCTTTTAGTCAGGCTTTCTGTTCCAATCGGGCTTTCTGTTCCCTTATCTTTGGAACCAACTTCCCCCTGAGAATGGTCTAGCTCCTTCACTCCCGGTTTTTGCTCCATCTCTAACCCATCTTGCGCTTTGTTTGATGGTTTGATGTTATTGTTTTGTTAAATTATTATGTTTTATTATACTGGAATGTTTAGTTATGGTACTCTATGTTGGTTATAAAACAGAACACTTTATGTTTTGTATTTGCTCAATTTTGTAAACTGCCCACAGTAGCCATGTAGATAGATGGAGCAGTCTATAAATTAAATAAATAAATAATATTGGGATTTATAAACTTTTATGGACTAGATTCTACCTCAGTTATATGACTCTAGTCCCAAAGCTGATGGCATGACACATTTCCTAGTTATTTAGGTACCACATAACCCCCCCCTTTTTTTTTTTGCTTCAGCAGATTAACTGAACCATGCCTCTGAAATAATGTTTTCCATATTGCAGGATGAACCCAGATGAAATTGAATGTGAGACAGGCATGTCCAAACTTCAGCCCTCTAGATGTTTTGGACCACAACTACCACATTCCTTTGCCACTGGAAATACAGGCTTGGAATTCTGGGAGTTGTGGTCCAAAACGTCAGAAGGGCCGAAGTTTGGACATGCCTGATGTAAGATTAAACAGCCATGGGTCCAGTGGAGGAGAAAATTACCAGCTCCAGTGGTGGGGTGGAAGGACACCCTGTCCCACATCTGTTCTTCCCCACAAATGCCCTCTTTCATTGGGGTGCGTCAGTTCCATTCTGAAGGAAGAGCTCCATTCATTTCCTGCCCACTTTGGGACACTTACCATACATTTATGATGTGCTGCCACCTTCTGGTTTTCCGAGAGCAGGAGCTGCCCACATTCATTGTCTCGGTCTGACCTGCAAAAGCCACACTTGCGCTGCCTGCCGGGACCCTTTTTCTGCCCGACTGAAGCCGACATGATTTTTAAGACTGCTTGGTTAAGGCCTCCTTCAATCCTTGTCAACGCTGCAAAGAATGGAAAAGTACAAATAGCGTTTTTTTGGCAGTCTCAGCCATTTTGCCTTCCTTAACAGGGGGGACTGCAAACCTATCCATCCTGAAAGAAATCAACCCCGAATGTTCACTGGAAGGACAGATTCTGAAGCTGAGGCTCCAGTACTTTTGCCACCTCGTGAGGAGAGAGGACTCCTTGGAAAAGTCCCTGATGTTGGGAAGGATTGAAGGCAAAAGGCAAAGGGGACGGCAGAGAATGAGATGGTTGGATGGTGTTATCGATGCAACCGACATGGATTTGACAAAACTCCGGGAGGCAGTGGAACACAGAAGGGCCTGGTGTGCTCTGGTCCATGGGGCCATGAAGAGTCAGACATGACTGAACGACTGAACAACAACAAAAGGAGAGAATGCAGTATGTTTATAGGGGTGGTCTTCAGCAAATAAGCAATCTCTCCAATAAACCTGTGTGCTCCTTAAAGGATCATCTGCCTGTTCCAGCCAGAAAAATGAAAACTGATAGCCTCTTTGAAGGAAAGATTGAAGAACAAAAGCTAAAACTCAGATGAGAAGGCGAACTAGGGGGAGGGAGGGGTCTTGCTGCCATGCCCCTGTCTAACGGATATAGACGATAGGCGGATCATGTTGCTGACTGACCCAGGTGCAAAATGCAGCTGGATTTGGGGTTTGGCTTTTTGAGCTTAGATTTGCAGAGTGTGTTGGTGGTGGAGCCCAAGGGTCAGACTGGAATGAAATGAAATACAAAAGCCAGAGCGATGCCTGGATTTACACTTCTTCATATGTCCTTTTTTGCAGCTCCAAGGGCTGCTGTGCAGATTTCTTCCAGCAATCATTCTACACTCAATAGTAAAACCACCACCACAGCATGAATACACATGTAATTAAAATGATGCCATCCAATGCACAAGATGGAATTACAGTATAAGCAATGCTGCAAAGACCATTAGGTTTGAACAAATATCCTCCCTCCTTAAAAAAGTCTTTAAAAACATCAACAAAGAGACCACCCCACCCGACCAAATTCCAGTGGCAAACTCAGTACTGTAGCTATCAGGTGCAGACTAACTATGCAGTGGAAGGATAGAAATTAGATATTAGATTTTAAATTGCTTCCCGTGTTAAAAGTTTTTATTAATGTTAATGTTCTTAGGAAGTATTTGGAAATTTTGGAAATGTGCAAAGCTTTGCTTTTGATGGTATGATTGGTTTAAGGACTGTAACAATAAACTGATTGACCAAAATAGAAGAATGAATCCTGGAAAGAGATACTGTATAGCCGGCTGTCACCCCAAAGAGGAACACTATATATTTATTTATTTATTTATTTATTTATTTTTCACACTTATATACCGCACCTATTTCCCACATAGGGGACTCAGGGCGGTTTACAACAAGGAAAGATAAAACAGATAAAACCAATAAAACAGCTAAAACAGTGATATCCAAGATTAGATTAGCGGGCCGTGGCACAAGGAAGAAAAGAAAAAAAAATTGAACTGGATCCCTAGACATCGCCGAAGGCGTCCCGAAAAAGAAGAGTCTTAAGGTTTTTCTTAAACGACGCCAACGACGGAGCCTGCCGTAACTCACTGGGAAGCTTGTTCCAGAGGGTTGGCGCCACTACAGAGAAGGCCCGTCCGCGAGTGCTCGTTTTGCGGCCCTCCCTCGGAGTGACGGTCCGCAGCGAGAGGGCCAGAGAAGATCGGGTGGGTCAGGCTGGATCTAATTGTCGGGGGAGACGCTCCGCCAGATAAGCAGGGGCCAAGCCATGGAGGGTTTTGTAAACCAAAACCAAAACCATGAACCTTATCCGGGAGGCAACGGGTAACCAGTGCAGGCGGGCCAGGATGGGGGTGGCGCGGTCATAACGACGCGCACCAATCCCCAGCCTGGCCGCCGCATTCTGGACCCGCTGCAATCGCCGAACAAGGTTCAAGGGGAGCCCCATGTAGAGAGTGTTGCAATAGTCCAGCCTCGAGATGACCAATGCCTGTACCACTGTCCTCAAGGAGCCCTCATCGAGGTACAGGCGAATCTGGGCGATAAGCCTCAGGTGGTAAAAGGCCGACCTGGTCACGGCTGACACCTGAGATTCCAGGGTCAGATCCAGATCCAGGACCACGCCCAGATTCCTCACTCTTTGCGCCAGTTGGAGGGCGGACCCGCCCAGACTGGGAAGAGGGCCACAATATCCCTCCGAGGCGACCCCGAAGAACATAACCTCAGTCTTACCAGGGTTGAGCCTGAGTCTGTGAGTCCTGGTCCAGTCCAAAACCGCAGCCAGGCAACGATCAAGGGTCCGGACGGCCTCCACTGCACAGGTGGAAAAGGAGAGATAGAGCTGCGTGTCATCAGCGTACTGATGACAGCAGACTCCAAAACTCCGGATGATCTCTGCCAGCGGCTTCATATAGATATTAAAGAGCACTGGGGAGAGGGACGACCCCTGGGGCACCCCACAAGAGAGTGTCCAGGGAGCCGACAACTCGCCCCCCAAGCTCATACGCTGGGTGCGGCCCTCGAGGAAGGACCGGAGCCAGCACAAGGCCTGGCCCCCGATCCCCACCTCCGAAAGCCGCTAGAGCAGGGTACCGTGGTCGACGGTATCAAAAGCCGCTGACAGGTCGAGAAGGACCAGCAGGGTAGAGCAACCCCTGTCAGCCCTCCTCAACAGATCATCGTGCAGTGCGACCAGAGCCATCTCGGTCCCATGACGCGGCCTGAACCCGGATTGGAAGGGATCCAGGACATGGTTCTCCTCCAGGAACGACTGGAGACGCAGGGCGGCAACTCGCTCAATCACCTTGCCCCAAAAGGGAACATTGGCTATAGGAGGATAGTTGGACAAATCGTCCACAGCCAAGCCGGGTCTTTTAATAATGGGCTTCACCACCGTCTCCTTCAGAAGACTGGGAAAAATCCCGTCTCTGAAGGAGGCTGAGGCAATTAATGAAGCCCATTTCGGCATGCTCCCCCCTGCGATCTTAATCAGCCAGAAAGGGCAAGGGTCGAACGGAGAAGCCGCAGGCCTGCAATGTCCCAGGGCCCTGGAGGCATCCACAGGTGTAACAGGCCCAAACTCAACGAACTGGGGCAACCGAGGCGGCCCGACACTAGCCAAGGCGGGGGCAGGATCAGTGCAACTGGTGTCCAGCTCGGAACGGATGGCCTCTATCTTAGATTTTAAAAAGGCGAAAGACTCACTAGTGAAATCACTAGGAGGAGGCCCTGGCGGACCAGGATTGGTGAGGTCTCGGACCACCCGGAACAATTCCGCTTGGCGATTCGAGGCCTCACCAATTCTCAGGGTGACAAAAGATCTCCTAGCCGCCCTTATCGCACGAGAATAGCGACCAGTCAACGCCTTAACTGCAGCCCAATTCGAAGCCGTCCGAGCATTCCACCATCTGCTCTCTAGCCTTCTCCGCTCTTGCTTCATCGCCCGCAGTTCCTCAGTAAACCAAGGAGACGAGCGGGCTCAGCATCGGATCAGGCGCTTGGGGGCGATCCAGTCAGCTACCCCAGCCACCTCCTCAAACCACCGTTTGACCAGGGAGTCGGCCAGATCGTCATCCAAACCGTCTGGAACACTCCCGAGGGTCCAGGAGCCCCCGGGGGTGGGCCCAGATGGAAGGGCCCTGCTCCCCGCGGGGCGGGGTGGCAACCGCAAGGGAAAAAGTCAGCAGATGATGATCTGACCATGACACGGGCCGGGCCAACAACCTCCCGACCCCCAGATCAAAACCCCGCGATGTGGAGGCAAAAACCAGGTCCAAGGTGTGTCCACCTTTGTGGGTGGGACCGATGACTAATTGGGACAGGTTCATGGAGGCCATGGACTCCATGAATTCCAGAGCTACTCCAGACAGCCCAGCCTCGGCGTGCACATTGAAATCCCCCACCACCAATAGGCGAGGGGACCTCAAAAGTGCCGTCGAGATGAACTCGGAGAGCTCTGGAAGGGAGAGTGCAGGGTCGCGGGGAGCACGGTACACAAGCACTATCCCAAACCTGTCCCTCTGGCCCACCACAAGGTGGAGACATTCCAAACCTGGACTCACCAACGTTGCGGATCTACTGACATGAAAAGAGTCCCTATACACCATAGCCCCCCGCCCCTCCGACCTGCCCAGCTGCTGCACGCAGTAACCCTGGGGGTGAAGCAGGGCGAGAGAAGCCCCACCCCCTCGCCCACCCAGGTCTCCGTGAGGAATGCCAGGTCGGCACGCTCATCCACGATCAAATCGTGGATGAGTGGGAGGCTGCGCTGGGGCGCAGAAGAACAAGGTAGCTGCTGCCGCCCGCCATCTTGCTCGGATAACATTCTGTTGCAGAATCCACTTGCAAACAGATTCAGGATTCAATGGTAGCTGGCTGATAAATGTTGATGACTTAATTCACAAACCTAAGGAATATCCAGGAAATTCCAAACGATAAGCAAATGTTAATCGAAGAGATCCAAGTATGGGTGCCTGGGATCCAACAAGTCTCCTGATCCTTTTCAAGCAGGGTACGAGCACAGGAGACGCCTGCAGGCAATGAGGAATCCTATGGCTGCCCTCCATGCAGTCTTAGGCACAGGGCAACACCATGACACACCCAGTTGTTCAGCTTATGTTTTACAAATGACAGGAGTTTGGGGGCCAAAAGGCAGAATTATCTACATAGCAAAATGAGAAGTGCTGTCCTTTGTCACTACTGGGCAATGCTATAGAGATCGGGGTCTGGATCTGGCAGCAGATCAACTGTCTCAGCAGCTGAATTATGAAGCTGAGCGCTCAGCAAAATTACAGGTGCTCAGGCCCTGAATCTCCTGAGTGGAAGATTCCGGGAGCTGTAGTTCCAAAAGAAACTTCTCCAGCTGTGAAAGGAAAGAGGCAGTGGAAGGGGGAGAGAGAGAGAGAGAAGGAAATAGCAGCTGGATCAGGCCACTAGGGCTAAGGTAAGCGCCGTCAGGGCCTTTTTAGAGGACGTGTGGAAGACACACAAGCAGGGTGTCAAGGCCCCCCTCCCTCCTCCTGCTGCTGTCCAACACATGGCACATGGAGCCTCCTTGCAGGCATGACTAAAAAGGCTTTGATGCTCCTCCAGGAAGCTGTCGAAACTTTATGGCAGGCCAAGTCAGAGGTTTTTCTTCAAGCCTGTGCCAGTTTCTTCAGATGTCCTGAGCTGAGTATTACGACAGACAGGCAGCCCTTTTCACTCCCTAATTCCTCCATGCACCAGGCGTTACTGGATCATCCTCTCCCATGTTCTTTCAACAGCCTTCTCCCGAACCAAAACCCCCAAATGTTGTAATACTTCCTTGGAGGGAGATTTGGCTCTCCCCTCTGATGGGTTAAATTGCTTTTTCCCCAGCCCTAACATATGCTCCAAGAAGAAGTGATCTCATATAATGTATGCACACATCCAGAAAAGAAACACCAGTCTCTGGAGTGGGGAGTGGTAGCAGCAGAAAAGGAAATGATGTCTCGATTTCATCAACCCAATGTTGAGGGTTGTTGTTTTTTAATTGTAAGACACTTGGGACTCCTTCAGCACTGCTGCAAACTATGCCTCTCTCTATTCCTTTTATTTCACTTTAATACACACTGTAATTTGCACACGCCTATGTTGAGGCAAGAACCGGAGAATTCAGCTCATAGCCAAAGATCTAGGTCAACAAAGAGAATTTTTAAAAAAGGGATTTTTCATGCTTTGGAAATGCTAGCACAGCAAAATGTTGAGAGGAGACAAGAAAGGAAATGCAGTACTGTAAAATACTTCAGACATTATTCCCAAGGCATTTTCAATGGAATTAACTGAACCTATTTTTTTTAAAAATGTCAGAGTTGTTTTACTTGGGTGTTTTTCATTAATCTTCTACCACTATTGCTAGCCTCAGTCAGAGAAAAGACCCAGGGAATCAAGCACTGAATGTTTTTAATACTTTATTTTGTAGGGACTAGCAACAGAGTATGGTTGTGCGAAAAAAAAACAGATGTGCGAATAAATAAATAAAAATTCTAAAGCATCCAGGCAGGAACAGAATTCAAGTTTACTACCAAGACAAAACTATCACACATCTGGCCATCCTTATTTCTGCCACTCTTTGTGTGTTCAGGTTGCTTCTGCCTTGCTCAACTCTTGTACACATTACTGTATTTTCTCATGTACAAGACTACAGTTTTTACTAAAACAGACTAAAAATTTAGGGTCGTTTTATACACAGAAGTTAGCCAATGAGAGAATTACGCAGTAGAGATGCTGTTATTTCAAGCTGAAAAATTGGGGGTCATCTTATACAGAGGGTCGTCTTATAGATGAAAAAATACGCTATTTTACAGAATAGTATTTTACAGTTTTTAAGGGCAGGGGACAAAAATTGTTTTACATATTGTGCCTATCAAGTGTAAGCACCTTTAATGCATTGACGAGTCACAAAATGCATGGATTACCGAGATCACATTATAATACTGTGGGTCTGAAAGCCAGCACTTTTTGGTGATTTTTGTTGTTGCCTAATAAAGGTACTCCCTATTCCTGCCTCCGGAGCATGTGCAAGGATGATGTGGCTTCTCTTCCTTTTGTTGAACATAGTCTTGGCCTCTCATTTGGGGAGCCTATATATCAGGGGTCCTCAACCTAAGGCCCTGGGGCCGGATGCGGCCCCCCAAGGTCCTGAATCCGGCCCCTGGGACCAATTGCAACCCCCCCACCTACCCCCTGTTTTGTGAGCAAGCCAGCCTCCGCAGCTGCTTTTGGACTGTGATCCGGCCCCCAGTGGTGTCTGGTTGGTGGTGGACCGGCCCGCTGTTTGAAAACTTTGAGGACCCCTGCTATATATAGTAGTCTCCTGAAGCATCTCAACATCCCGTACATCTATAAGGCCCAGTGCCTTTACCTTGCAGGATGGGGTGGGAGGAAACTCCCAGGTAATCAAATGCCAAGGCATTTTTGATAATTGATCCTTATTATTGAAAATAATTCCTCTGGTTGCCATCAGAACATGCAGTGAACACATGTATATCTCGGTACAAACTGAGATTAAGAAATTCCTCAAGGCAGCGGCCACAGTGGTTGTAGAAAGTGCAATGGAGCCTTCTTCCTCAATGGCTGGAGGGAGGTAGCCCAGGTCCAGCGCCCGTCATAGAAGAAGAAAGGTTTCTTGTTCGCTCTTCCCTATGCAAAAGAAAGTGCTTCGTTTTGAGTTGGGGAAAGGGTGGCTGCCGTAGGCAGCAAAGGATGGTGCCTCCCAGATCCTTGGCCGACCTCTCCCTCTATCCTACCTCTCATAAGAACATAAGAAGAGCCACGCTGGATCAGGCCAAAGGCCCATCTAGTCCAGCTTCCTGGATCTCACAGTGGCCCCACCAGATGCATCCAGGAGCACACAAGAACTAGACACCTGCCTCCTGATACCACTCCCCTGCATCTGGCCCTTGAAGGACCTTGGTTTTAAGCCTGGAGATGACACATCTCCATCATGGTTTGTAACCTGTGATGGACTTTTCCTCCAGGAATCTGTCCAATCCACTTTTGAAGGCATCCAGGCCAGATGCCATCACCACATCCTGTGGCAGAGAGTTCCATAGACTAACAACGCGCTGGATGAAAAAAATATTTTATTTTCTCTGTTCTTACTCTCCCAGCCCTCAATTTGAGTGTATGTCCCCTAGTTCGGGTATTTTGTGAGAGGGAGAAGAGCTTCCCTCTATCCACTTTACTCATGCCCTGCATTATTTTGTACGTCTCAATCATATCCCCCCTCAGGCACCTTTTTTCCAGACTAAAGAGCCCCAAATGTTTTAGCCTTTCCTCATAAGGGAGGTGCCCCAGCCGAGTAATCATTTTAGTCGCTCTCTTCTGCACCTTTTCCAGTTTCACTATGTCTTTCTTGAGATGCGGTGACCAGAATTGTACACAATACTCCAGGTGCGGCCTTACTATTGTTTTGTATAATGGCATTATAATGTTGGCTGTTTTATTTTCAATCCCTTTTTTGATAATCCCTAGCATAGAATTGGCCTTCTTCACCGCTGCCACACATTGGGGAGACACCTTCATACAGCTGTCCACCAACACACCAAGATCTCTTTCCTGATCTGTCACGGATAACTCAGAGCCCATGAGTTGATAGATAAAGTTTGGATTTTTTGCCCCAATATGCATTACTTTACATTTGGCTACATTAAAACGCATTTGCCATTTCGTAGCCCATTCCCCCAGTTTGGAGAGATCCTTCTGGAGCTTTTCACAATCTTCTCTGGTTTTTACCACACGGAAAAGTTTTGTGTCATCTGCAAACTTGACAACAGGCCTCCCTCATGGACAGAGAACCTGCAAGCTCTGTGTTGGACTATCATCTTATGGGGAGGAAACTGTTGGTGCTCAGTGGCAGAAGTTGGCATACCTAAGGTTCTAGGTTCAAAACCATGGCCATTCAGGCTGCACTAAAATGACCTCCCAGACATGTGTCATCAGTAGACATGGTTATAGGATACAGACCAACAGCCAGACTCTGGAGCAGGCTGCCTCTTCTCTTGGTGGAATGTTTTCCTAAAAGGGGCTGTTCTTAAATTAAGATGTTCAATCAAGAAGATATTGCAATATACTGTACCACCTCTAGCTTGATTAGAGACTTTTTGGTCGCACTGCATGTGTAAATGAGCTTATCAAATGCTAGAACACCTTATGCCATAACAAATGCACTAAGTCTTTCAGATTCAGCAAAGACCAGTTTTCCTGAAAATGATGCAAAGATCTACCTCTCTTTATACTGAAACAATTTACTATGAGAAGTAAAACAAAAGCATTTCAAGAAGTGTCAAATATATAATCTAACAATTAACTGGTTTTAAAAATTCTTGTTTTTATACACTGTTTATTGCGGAGCTGTTTTTGCATATTTAACATTGTTCGCCACCCTGAGTTCCTCTGGGAAAATTGTGCAGTGTATAAATATAAATAAATAACAATTATACAAACCAAATTCTGCCCTCCATTTTGTATGGAACACTTTTGATTAGTCACAACTAATCCAAAGTGTTGCCTTTTTAAAACATGGCAAACATTCCGCCCCCCCCCAAAAAAAAACCCACTGTAGCAATGCAATTATCACAAAATAAAGACAGCTGCTGTGAGAGACAGATGATTATATTTCCCAGAGAGGTTATATGAAATCCTGTCTCTCAACATCTTACTTGCAAGACTACACTAGAGGCGTGTTGAATGCATGCACTTACCAAATCAGGACCCTAAATATCACTGCTCGGTTGGTAGCAAACAGTTTCCTTACAAGGATTTAATAACCATGAGAACTTCTGCAGAATAAAGCTAGTTTGAGAATCCTCAGCTCCTTGGGTAAGAATAATGTAGTCCTCATTTCTCCACAGCATGGCATTCTTGGTGCAAACAAAGTTAAAAATGCAACCGTTTCTTGCCATGAATGGCCATTGTGTCTTAAGCTCTGCTTGTGGCCCCCACTGCACTTTTCTAAAGGGAAGATTCTAAAGCGATGGAGGGAGGGAAGGTTTAGCAGTCCCAGCACCCAGCTCCAGCAGCGGACTTTATTCAGCGCTGGAGGAGGGAAAGGAGGCAATGATGTCACCTAAGCCGAGGGGAAAAGGAGGGAAATTCAAGAGCTTCTTACCATGCTCCATTTAGCTGCAAGCATGAAGTCCCAGCATGCCAACTGGCTAAGAGGCTGAGGCATTTGGGGAAAGGCCATGCATTTTAATGTGCCTCCTCTCTATGTGTCGAATGATCCAGGTCGCTAGTGCATTAAAGAATGCTTAAGATCCCCTACATTTGCAAGAGCTGTTCTGACCGAAAAGTGAAAACAGCAACGTAGACAATGTTCCTCCATGCCACGAACCAGCAACGTGTTCTTAGTTGGCAAACGTTTGAAAGCTGTCACTCTGAACCGGAAATCTCACATTTAGTCCACAGAAATTCAAGGAAAATTACTTGAAATGACATGTCTGTTTCTAGTGTAAATTGCCACTGCTATAGTTGCATCCTGGAAAATAATTTAAAAAAATATTATGGCCAACGTTCAATTCTTTCAAGACCTACCGATTTTAACAGGATACTTAAACAAATACTGGATTCAGTAAAATCACTGGGAATCTAAGAGAGCGTGTATTGCTATTCCAAATTATGCCTGGGCAAGAAGATGATGAAGGGCCAAACAAATCAGCATCTCTTACTTCCTTTCCCTTTATTTTTATGCAGATGCATTGCAAAATATTGTTAACCTGAGGGGTTGAAAATGCAAGGCCTGATTAATTGAAAATACAAAGCCTATCCAACTAAAATAACTGACTGGAAGGGCACTGTAAGCTCACTGAGTCCAACCTCCTACTCAGTGCAAAAATCCCAAGAAACCGTGAAAAGAGCAGAAGCAAACAAAAGTCACCGTGTTATGAATCACCCCAAAGCCAACTAGAGCAAAGCAGCAGCTAAAAGTCAGGCCACAGATATGAATTTGGCAACAGTATATACCAGAGATGTGGGGCCACCATACAAGATGCCAAGATAACAGCCAGCATGATCAACTGGATAGAAAGGCCTCTATTCTGATTTTTCAGGTAACCATGTGAGTGTAGGTCCAAGCAATACAGGGCTTTGGGAGCTGATGCCAGGGCTTTAAAACTAGGCTTTATGGCACAGACGCATGGGATCCATACACTGAACCTAACCTGGCTTTCTGAATCTACTGTGTGGAGTTGACATAAAACAGAATAATACATATAAATTTGCATCAAAGGTAGTGTATTTATCAAGCCAAACAAATTTATTATACAGGTAAAAAGAGCTGACTTTCGAATATTTTAGGCAATAAATAAATCCCCACACATTGAAGAAATCAGACCCTTGTGAGCTCTACATTAAGGGGACTGAGTTACACCCGAGACAGTTGCTGACAACCCAACAAGTAAGCAGCTTTATCATAAATTTATTCATGATATTCCCACTCCTAGGATGCTTGGTCAGATTCCTCTGAACCTCCTATCTCCTCTGTTTTGGCTTGCCTGCCTTGAACAGATCTGCCCAGTTCAACGGATATGGAACTCCATCTGCAGTCTATGCATAAAAGCCAAATGTCAAGAGGCTCTTGAATCCATTGAGAATTTCCTTATGAGAGTTGCATAGATTTGTTTCATAGCTGCCTGGGAATTCTGGGATAACTGATCCATAAAACCAAACCTTCCTTCCTGTGCTTCATACCGTACAAAGCCAATGGGTGTCAGTCAGTCAGATCAACAGATTATCTACAGATGCTTTTTGATAATCGGGTCCAAATGGATGCCCTCACCTTTCCTGCTTTCCAAAAATAAATACAGTAGATAAAAATAAATAAATAAAAGCCACAGACGTTGACACAATATTAATGCCGGAAGAGGGACAGACAGAGTTGTCAGCTGCCATTAAAAGGGAGAAAAGCTCTTACTAGCAGAACCCCAGTTCAAAAATAAAAATGCCAATATCATGACCACATTATACAAATGTACCTTTGAAAGTCCTATGAGAAGATCACATCACCTTATCTCAAAGAGGGACATTGAAGGGGTTGGTTAGAAAAGGTGCAGAAAGGACCAGGCAAAATGAACAAGAGAGTGGAGAAACTTCCTCTCTAAGAAAAGGTCTAATTATGTTTGGAAATAGTTTGGGGGAGAAGGTGAGTGAGACACGACAGAATAAAGTATGTAAAACCATGCCAGGTATAGAGAAACCTGAGAAAGAGTAGGCTGTTTTTTCCTTCCCTGATAATAGTAGCACTTGGGATTATCCTGGGGAATGATGAGCGTTTCAGGGCAGACAAAAAGAACTGTTTCACACAATGCAGGACTAAGCCCCAGCCTTTGTCCCTACAGACATGACAATGGCCATCACCTTGAAATGGCTTTAGAAGGGAATTCAGTTCACAGAGGATAAGGCCTACAGTACCTTCTAGTCATGAAGGTTACACAGTTCCTCTCCCCGCCCCCCAAGATCCAGAGGTCATATGCTTTGGGCTACTAACAGCTGGGAGGTTTCAAAAGAAGGCATTTGCCTTCTTCTCCTGCTTTGGGCCTTCCTATAGACATTTGGGCAGCTACCCTTAAATGGGAGGCTGTTTCGTCTACACTTTTGTTCTGATTGAGTTAAGTTATTTATATTACTGAACAGGGGAGACCCGATATCCATGTCAGAAATGTTACTGAAGCCATGCTCCCGAATCCCATAGCCTACTCTTAAAAAAAAAAAAAAGGTAAATGCATTGCCCCTTAAAGGTCCATAATTGAAACCATGAGGAACTGGGCCTACAGGGCATGGATCTAGAGCAGGGGCTCCCAATTTTGGGTAACCTAGATGTTCTTGACTCCAGAAAACCCAGGCCATCACAGCTTGTGGTGAAGGCATTTTTTGGAGCTGCAGTCTGGGGAATGCCTGGATTACCCACGGATAGGAACTACAGTACTGCTTCAGAGCAGAGACCACTGGCATTATTAGCAGTTGAAGCCTCCAGATCCATGTCACCTCAGGAGGCAGACCAAAGCAAAGCAAAAACGGCTACTAAGCCAGCTGTTCCCAACCTTGGGTCCCGAGTTTCTTGGACTACAACTCCCAGAAGCCTTCACCATTAGCTGGGCTGACCATGATTTCTGAGTGTTGTAGTCCATCTGGGGACCCAAGGTTGGGAACCATTGCACTAAGCTCCAGATGTTCTCAAATCCAGTGCTCTGAGAGCATTTTTATTCACCTGTACTTTCAGTTGCTTCTATGCAGATTTATGAAGACGACAATGTAATGCACACTTTCAAGGAGACAGATGCCAAAGCAGATTTTGCTTCCAAGGAAGCACACATAAGACCATAGCGAAAACTAGCCTTTGTAAGGGAGGCATTGCATGAGTGGAACTTGGTGAATCCTGATGAGGAAATAACCTTCCCTGAACTCCAAACAGGTTCCTCTGAACCAAGCACCTATATCTCACCCTCGCCCCCCCCCCAAAAAAACCCCACACTATTTATGCGATGCTAAAATTTAGGAGGCCCAAATTCAAACACTATGCTCAGTTGGTAATCTTTGGTCTCCCCCGCTCTCTCTCTCACACACACGTGCAGCTCACTGGACTTGGGATGCTACAAGTGTGGGTGGCAAAGGGACCTACACAACCCTTTTTTGCAGGGGGTTATTAAAAGTGCTGCTGAACACACTCCGTTAAAACCTTCCCCGTTTTAAGAGGGTTCTGAGAGACAAGGTCGAGGAGTTATTTATTATTTATCTATGGAGGGGGGAACCTGCTGGGAACCCCCCTTACCTTTTCCCTTGGTCAGGAAAGAAGGCACCCCCCTACCACCGACCCGCCCCACACCCCGATGGGAAAGGCTGTCATTTTTTTGGGGGGGGGGGAGGGGGGAATGGACCCGATCCCTCCGCACCAGAGGACACCTCTAGGTCCGCAGGGATGGGGGCACACACACACACGCTGGGCTTTTGAAGGATGGGTGAGGGAGGGGGCTGCCCCCTGGAGGGGGGGACCCCATCTCGGGCCTCGCCCTCCACTGTCCGCTGGGCCTAGTCGGGGGGGTGCACAAGGGGGGAGGCGGAAGGGGGGAGAGCGAGAGCGCGCAGAGGCCGGGAGGGGAGGACGGAGCCGTTTCCATGGCAACCATGGGTCCTGCCTGTGGGGGGCACCGGACTCACCAGGGCGGCTCCTCAAGGGGAGGCGAGGCCTCTGAGGGAAGAGGAGGAGGAGGAGGAGGAGGAGGTAGAAAAGGCCGTCACCGCCGCCGCCGGGCCTTCGTAGCCGGCCCTTAAAACCCGCCGCCGCCGCCGCCGTTCGCTCCACAAGCCTGGCCTCGCCGGGACCTTCCCTTTCATTCGGAGGAGGAGGAGGAGGAGGAGGACGTTGCGGCCCGCGGGCCTTTGACGCAAGCACGTCCGGCGCGCGCGTCCCGGCGTCCGTGCGTGCCTCAGGCCGGCGTCGCTACGTCACGGACGCAGGCGCCCTTCCATTCCACACCCCGGCAGGCTTTGCTTCCTTAGCTCCTCCTCCTCCCTATTTCCCGAGGGCCTTCGGCGCATGCGCTGAAACAGAGACACACTCTCTCTTTCTCTCGTTTTTTCTAAAATGGCGATTGGTAGAGAGGGAGGCGGCGGTTGCGGAGAGCGCTTGCGCGTGAGGGGAGAGATTGAGAGAGGGGCGGGGCAGAAAGGAGGAACGGCGCGTGCGCGCTTGTGCCCCGCCGCCGTCCCTGGGGAGGGAATGAGAAGCGAGGCGACGGCGGGATGGGGTGGGGGCGGGATCTGCGCCTGCGCGTTGAAGAGGAGGCGGGCCCCAGGTTTGAAACGGTGCAGAGTACTGAGCATGCGCAATCGGCTCTAAGTGCGTGGGGCTCGAAGCTTTTTAAACCGTCCCCAATGCTTAGTTTTAAGTCTGATGTGTGTTCCTAAAGTCATTTGCTTCGTCACACCCATGATTTTCTTTTTTTTACGGTTGTAACTAGCTATGCTGATGGGCAGCTGATGATAAGTCCCGTAGGAACTTATTTATTATTTATTTATTATTTATTTATTGTATTTATATCCCGCTTAATATCGAAAGATCTCTAAGCGGCTTACAAAGCCACAATTGGCACAATAGTTTATATCTACTTGATACTGTATCTTAAGTAGACATATATATATATATATATATATATATATATATATATAGAGAGAGAGAGAGAGAGAGAGAGAGAGAGAGAGAGAGAGAAGATAGACATATAGATATATAAACTTTATATAAAGTATTCCAAGTAGATGCAAAGTAAACTTGTGGCACTTGGCATTCAAAAATGTAACTTCCCAAAAAATGGATATCCTGTATAGGACAATACACATTTACAAAACAATTTCAGAACTAGGCTTAGCAAAACATTGCTGCAGATTATCTTACTTTTACCAAAGAACACGGAGGAATTGGACTTGATCCATGAAAGCTGGCACTAAAATTCAGCAGCCTTCAAGGTGCCACAATGGCTTTTGTCTTGGATGTTTCATTTGTTTTTGCCTAGTATGCAATTAACCTAAGTGTTGCAAATTTTGCAAGAGCAAGCTGGGGGACCTTCCTGGCAGGCAGAAAAGTCCCAGGCGCTGCGTGGCTGCTGTGCAGATCCACCATTCATAACATGAAGATAGAAATCCATCTGACTCAAAACTAACTAACTGACATCTTAACTTGCAAGACATTATTGCTGCCAAAAGCTATGCTGGTGATAGAATACACTACACTGTGGTGCCACTCCCTTTGGTAATGTTTTCAACAGATGTAGAGCTGGTTCACAGCAAGTTGTTTAGCATAAGAATGCATAGGACACACAACAATGACACTGGTTTTGAACATGTACGCTTTATGCATTTTCCATTTTACTATATGGGACAGAAATGAGAAATGGAAGGCAAGATTTGTTACACCTGCACATTTGAAGTACTGTAAAAATAAACGCAAAAGGAACAAGGACATTCTGCATCAGTAGCAAATGCAATTTTCATTCCTTAACCAATTAATGGCTAAAAAAATCTGGGAGACTTAGCTGCAACATTACAACATCGCTTAAGCACACATCAGCTCACAGAGTGGTCAAAATGACGTCCAATCTATGTTAGAAGAGGAACAGTAAGAATTCAACCATATAGCCTTTATGGGAGATACAGAATCATAGAATCATAGAGTTGGAAGAGACTTCAAGGGCCATCTAGTCCAACCCCCTGCCATGCAGGAACCCCCATCACAGGACTCCCCGTGTCTAAAGAAGTGGACTTGTCCATGAAAGCGCACATTAAAATATAATGGTTTGTCTTTAAGATGCCACAGGCTTTTGTCATTGCTTTGTTTTTTTATTTTTCCATATGCTTGCACTAACACAGCTGCTGCTTCTAAACTGGTGATCAAAGGCACTCCTGATTACCTTTAATGGTCAAACTCAGCTGATAAGTGCTGAGATGCATATATAAAGGCAAAGGAGGGCCACTGAGAAGTTATGTGGAAGTTCGAAGCCTGCACATGCTTAATACCAGGGAGCTCTGTTTATTTTATTTATTTATTTATTTATATAGCTTGTATGCCGCCCACTACCCAAAAGTCTCTGGGCGGCTCACAATCAAAATGGACAATTAAAACATCAAAATACAACAAAATTAGAACAATAAAAAACATGTAAATGCAATAAATATGATACATTAAAAACACATCGCTAAAATTGCCATCAGGACCCACAATCATTAGTTAAAAAACTTCTGGAACAAGAAGGTTTTTACCTGGCGCCGAAATGTTATTAACGTCGGCGCCAGGCGAGTCTCATTTGGGAGGGCATTCCATAGTCTGGGGGCAGTTGCTGAAAAAGCCTTATTCCTGCAAGCCATCCCCTTCAACTCCTTAAGGGATGGCTCTTTCAGGAGGGCTCCTTGACTTAGTAGTTCTTAGTAGCAAAGAACGGTTAAGCTCAAAGAAGCGAGCAGTTACTACCCCCTACCGGCAATGGATTCAAATTGCATTTGCTACCAACTCCATCAGTGGATCCAGGCAGCAGGCAGGCGTGATTCTTAAAAGCGCCAAAAAAGCACCTCAAGGAAACCGGATTCAATCAAGACAAGCAGCTGTTCTTCAACTGCACCTCAGTGCTATTATACAGTTTTTCTTTTCTTCCTGCTGTGGTGTCTCTGCTTTTATTGTTACCGGCACATTGAAGGATGTTAAAAATAGGTTACCACCGGTCTTTGTCAGGCCACACAATAAACAGTAAGGAATATAAAATGGTGCATTCAGATTCAGCATCCCATACATGATTCTCTCAATAAGAACTAGTGTTCTTTGGCAAAGTGGTTTTCATGTGGAAAACAGTCCCAACGTATTGCGAGTAGGCCACATAATGGAGGCCTAAGGCTTTAGAGAAGTTTCACAGGCCTCCTCTGAGGTGGAGTTAAAACCAGAATCCCCGGCAAAGGCAAAGCTCTTAGAATAAAAGGGGCAACGTTTCACCATCACAGATGAGTGCGTTTTTAAATTCCTGTAACTAAACCACAAAAGAAAGAGAACATGGCGAGTCATGAACTTGGGCTTTGCAATTGTTTTCTGGATCTGCATTAGCAGAAACAGATACAGTACATGGTTTTTGAAACTGATTGAATTGATACCTGGGCTGAAAAATATTAAGCAGTTCTAAAGGTTGAGCCTTGTTAGCATTCAAAGATTTGTTTGCCCCCGGTTCACGTTCGGCATCCCCGCTCCCAATGCTTTTTTATATTTTTCTAATTTCCACGTACAACGTAGCTTCACTTTTCGTTGCAGCTAACTTGTTCTCAAAATCTTGCTGCTCTTTTGAGACCGATGCACTTTTTTTGCACTTTCTTCTGAAGATCCAAATGTCACTTCCATTTCCTTCCTGCGCTTCCCATTGTTTCTCTTTTAACTTCGGACACTTTCTGATGTTCCTCGTAGATCTGTTTTGAAAGGATTCAATCTGGAGTCCTCCCTTTTAAGCCTTGCCTTCGAAACTTCTCTAATTGGAAGTCTTCACACAGGGCCTCTTTTTTTCTGGAACGGCTTTTGTTTGGTTCCTTCAAATCCCTCTGCCCATTCTGGCTTTCAAGGAGAGAGCAGAAGCTTTGGAGGGCTGTTTCCCCGATGCTTCTTGTAAATCTCTTATCTCTAAAGCTGCTGATCCCTTTGTGTTCCAGAGACAACAGTCTTCTTTTGTCCATCAAACTTTCTCTCGATCCTTCATGGATGGTAGCTGGTCTCCAACAGGCAGAATCCTTTTCCATTTTAGGCAGAGAATTTTGTGATTTTTGTCCTGTCAAACTTGGCTTATTACTCTCATTCACGATGAGTTTGGAAAGAGGCTCTTTTGTGGCCCTCCTCCTCGTTCTGCTCTCTAGTCGCAGTCACACTTAGAGTTTATGGAGCTCACTAGCTTTTGCAACAACAGTAGTTTGTGCAGGCGGGCTCCATAAAAGCAGTCTCCTGTGCTGAAATTAGAGAGGAAATTGTATTTCTGGCCAATGTGTATTTGGTTTCTCCGTTTTGGAGACTTCCTTTGCCTGCTGATGCAGAAAAATAGAACAAAACACTATTAGTAATAGAAGACCATGCCATCAGGTGGGTTAAAACTAGTGGATCTGTTAGTACTTCTTCTTAAGTCACATCCCTGAGCATCTTCACTGCAAAGTAAAATCTGCTGGTATTAGTTGCTTACAATTGGTGTGGACCATCCTTTATGGACAGGGCTCCTGGTGTCTCATTTGGGACAGCATTCCAGTTATGAGAAAAGTTATCTTCAGCTTTATTAAATGGGTAACAATTTTCTTCTAGCAATGGGTTGTGAAGAAAGGTCTCCTCTTAATCCGTGGATAAGATACAGAGAAGGAAAATGCTCTGTTTTTCACTTATGATTCCCAGAATCCAATGGTGCATGCCACGATTTGTCATGCCAAAAAACCAAGCTTTTCCTTACTTCGGTCGAACAATATGAGAGGAAATTCTTTGATAGATATTTGCACTCTATGTTGTTTATACTGTACTAAAAAAAACACTGGAAAAAGCAATGAAAGGCAGGCAAACCTGAAAGAAGCAGGAGAAGAGGAAGACCAAACAGGAGATGAATTGACTCAATGAAGGAAACCACCACCTTGAATTTTCAAAATGCTGAAACAGGGCTATTAATGTCAAGACCTCTTGGAGGTCATTCATTCATAGGGTTGTCATATGGTCAAAGGAAACTTGGTGCCAGGCTGAAGAAAATAAAAAGAGAAAGTGTGGGGGGAGGGGAGGGGGAGGGAAAAGCCTCCAGAATATAGGTAGGGGTATCATCCTAGCCCATTGGAGTTGATGATGGTTTATAGAAGATTGGCACTGTGACATGGTCCCAATGAGATGTTCTAAACCAGTTGAAAGTCATCCTTGCGCTCTAGACTTCTCTGGCACCCCCGAACTGGTTTTCATTCCCCAGTTGTTAAAACTTGGGATGCTACGGGTAGTTTGGGGAGGGTGGAGGAGCTGCAGCCCAGCAGCAGCAGCACGGTTGCTAGGGCTCCCCTAGCAACCCTGAGGCCTGGGAGAAGATGAGAGGCCTCAGCCTTCTGGTGGTGGTTGGGAGGAGGCAAAGGCCACACGGAGAGGCTGAGCACAAGGGACAGCCTCCATTTGCAACGGTGCCTTCTCGCCCCCAGCGGCTCTGCTCTGCAAGGTACAGTTCTGATTGGGGAGGCAACCAGGACTACCCAACCAACCCTTGCACAGATCCAACCAAAGGGGCATTTTGTTGAAATTCAAACACACGGCTTGCTGTGCTTATGTACATTTATATAAATAAACACATAACGTGGACAGAGGACACTGGCACATTCTGGATTCGTCAAATCCTTCTTCCTGTTAGTTTATTAATTTGTTCGCTGCATCATTTAAGAAGAGGAAAGAAAAGCCTTATGAACCTAGATTTGTGCTGGAAGGCCATCCTTGTAATGGCAGCCCAGACTGCAGGACTGGAGGAAGGTGAAAAGTAAGAATGAGGAGCCCAAAGAAACACTCCTGGTAGAATTAGAGCAGCCTTCCTCAACCAAGCACTTTCCACATGGGTTGGACTACAAGTCTCATTGTCTACTACCATGTAGGGTGGCTGTGGGTGACGAGTGAGAACCCTAGCTCTAATGCATCAAGAGCAGAGGTGATAAACCTTCGGCACTCCAGATGTTTTGGGCCACAACTCCCAGAATTCCGAGCCTAGATTGCCAATGACAAAGGACTGTGGGAGTTGTGGTCCACAACATCTGGAGTGCTGAAGGTTTCGCCACCACTGTCCTAGAGGGTCTCAAGCAAGGGAAGTTTTAAGCCTGTATGGTTTCCAATGGCAAGCTGTTGGTTTGAGTTTTCTTCCGAATTCGGGGAATTGTACTCCTAAAACCCAAATCTGTACACCCCCAGTTCCTGAACTCCATTTCCCAACTGTTGGTGGGGTTCAATGGCCAGTGGCGAGTCTTAACATCTGGAGACCCAAAACTCGGGCCACACTGAAAGGTCCTGGTGAATCATCCAGGATGAAATTTTAGGCATGCATACAACCAGGAAGTTCCGGTAAGCTCTGTTCAACCTGCCTCTTGAGGGCCATCCTGATATACCTATGGACGACCCAGATCCAGATTTATTTCTTTTCTTCTTTTAGCTGGGTAAGCCATTTTATTTTCCTTTTCCCTCAAGGCCCTGGGTTCTCACTGCATTTTGTTACTTTCAACCCCCCACCCCCACCCCAGAAGACTCCACTGAGCATCCCCTGAGTGTAACTGTGTTACACGGACTCATTGCTGTGTTCCCACGTTCTCTCTTTCTCAGACACATGTCTGTTTCCCCATTTTTGTGGAAGTTTTTATTGCCATTGACACCACAAGCACATGACTAAGGAGCCAGCCGCTCCACTGGCAACCCTGTGGAACTGGCTTCTGTAGTCTGTTCTTTCCACCTGTTTCCTTTGGGTGTTCCAGAAAGTGTGTTAAAATAATAGGTTTTGATCTCTCTTTAGTTGCTAGTTTGTATTCTCTTCCTCCTGCAGGCAAGGTATGTTTTGCAGGGCTGTTATTGCTGTTGTCTCTAGTTTTTAACTCAAAACTGTTACTTTGAATTTATGTCTTTCTAAACGACTTTGACATTCTTTGGGGGAATTTACTAACAAATTCAGTTAGTGAGTGAGAAGTGACTTTGATGGATGAAGAAGCTGATTTCAACTTGCCTGCTCCTAAACCAATAGATTGAGATTCTGAAGGAGATTGCTTTCCTCCAATTTATCAAGACTTTAATAGGGCGCCGGTGTACATGGAATTTCTGGCCCACCATATGTACAAAAGAAGAACTAGCAGACAGCCTCAACAACACTGTCAAAGTAGCCAGCTTCTGGCCCAAAATAATCTTATTACCTTAACATTCTGATTTGTTTTTAATTTTACCTATATTTCACATATGTTCATAATGTTCAGTTGTGCAACACTCTGATATGAATAAAGAAAGACAGAAAGCACTGTCAAGGTAAGTGGGTTATTTGAGGAATGTTTGTACTAATTCCACCCCCCCTAGGGAGCTTCCAAGGAGCTCCATTTGATCATCTCAAGGAAGCAATGAGGATTTAAGTTGGAGACTTTGTCCAGTCCTCCACCCAAATTTGAACAGATAGGAAATGTGGAATGAATGTTTCATTGCCGGCCGTATTTTAAAAGTCTTTCATCCCAACAGACCTCTGCGAAACAAAAATCGTATCTGTTTCTTCCCCACCTTCGGGGTCCTTTCAAAAGTTGCCTTTATATACAGAATATTTTAGGGGGTAGAAAACAAAAGCTGGCACTCTGCCTGACCTTAGCACTCTGTGACCACTGGGAAGCCAAAAGGGAGGTGAGGTGGAGGGAAGCCATTGTCCGGCCACAGAAGGCTCCTCCGCAGAGGCACCAGAAGCTCACAATAGAGAGGTCCCAGCTGCCTTTGTGTAGCTGTTTGTGCCTTTGGCTTGTGGAGTGCTTTCCCCCTACGTCCATCACCAAACAGGGTCTTGGGAGGGTGGGGAACGGGGAAGGACTCAGGAGAAAGCCGTCCTTTTCATGTACATCAGATCAAGGGAGCACGATGTTCACAGGTGACCGCCGCTGGAGCTTGAGAAGTTCAAGAGATGGCCCAGGGCACATAACCCCTCTGGCTGTACGTTGTCCCCCACTACTGTAAGCCATCTTAGGTCCTTTTCCAAGGAGAAAGGTGGGGTAAAAATACTAATAGATAGATAGATAGATAGATAGATAGATAGATAGATAGATAGATAGATAGATAGATAGATAGATAGATAGATAGATAGATAGATAGATAGATAGATAGATAGATAGATAGATAGATGTTGCACTCATCAAGTTCCTACTGGAAAACCTGTAAGGTGCATGAGCACATTGCGGTGGCATCAGGCCCCAAACCTGCAACCCTGTTTTGAACTGACCCAAAACAGTCTTGCAAGGAATTCAGAAGGGTGCTTATGAATGCATTTGTGGGTGAAGTGAGTTAGCTAAGATATTATCTTTCAGCTGCCAAAGGCACAGAATGTTTTGTTAGGCCACATATGGAAGACACGTATGGAATAATAATTACGGGCGACATAATTGTTTCTAAACTTTAAGTGTTGCCTTGAATGTGTTAACAACGGTTGTCTCCCACTTGATATGTTGCCCTTCAGTGTTGCGAGCTGCCTCGGGTCCGTTCCAAGGAGAAAAGTGGGGTAAAAATGTTTGAAATAAATACATCTTTCCAGAAGCAGAAAGCTTGGTATGCATTTGGTGTTCCCCAATAAACAGGCCGGAGTCAAATAAGCAATCCTGCCCTTCCCTGCCAAATAAAATAAAATAAAATAAAATAAAATAAAATAAAATAAAATAATTATTTTCATTAATTAAGGGGAAGAATATAGGAGATGTACAAGACGTAAAAGGGTCTCCCTAGTGAATACTTACTTGCTTGCTTGCTTACTTACTTACTTACTTACTTTATTTATATATTTATTTTTATATTTATTTCTTATGGGGAGGTGCATTCCCCCCAGAGGGCTGGAACCCCAACAGGAGAGGTCTTTCTGGAGACTGGCCTACCCTTTGAATGGACCCCAGAAACAGATCGACAGCCAGAGACGCTCCCTGTAACTGGCCTCCAACCGGCAACCCTGTTTTGAATTGACCCGAAGTTTCTGAACCGTTTTCAAAGGCTGAGCCGCCTTCCTGTCTTCTCACATTTCCCGTCTTGATCCTCTTGGACAGAGAGGTTCCCTGGCCTTTGTTCTTGAGAAGGGAAGGGTCAAGCCAGGGCTCCCCTCCTGGCACCTCCATCTCTGTTAACTTGAACTAAAAGATTCCTTTCCCCCTGCTTTCCATGTGTGCCTCTAATAAATGCTGCCTTTCTTATTTTCTTTACATAAGAGGCGTCGCCTATGGAGTTTCTTCCCAATGGGCGAAGTGTGCATTGCTAACTCTCCCAGTTATTTATTTATTGCATTTTTATACCGCACCAATTTCCCAGAAGGGATTCTGGACAGTTGACATAAGTGCAAATAAGAAAGAAACAACAATGTGAATTAAATAAACAGTAGAACCAACAGGTAAAAATTAGCAAATAAACACATGCTGATAAGACATGCAAGAATCCGGCAAGAGGAAAAAAATAAAAAAGAACCCTCCCTAAAAATACTAAAAAGGTTGGGGTGAGAGAAACAATAAATAGGGAAAAGACAGCACAACAAATTACCGATGCCTCCTTAAAAAGCCAGGTTTTTAATGTTTTTTTAAAGGCTAGGAGGAACTGAATTTGGCAGATTTCACATGGAAGTTTATTCCACACAGTGGGGCCAGCCACCGAGAAGACCCTATTATGGGTAATAACCCTACGGGCCTCCCGCAGGGTGGCCACATAGATTGAAGATGCCAAGTTCAACGCTGACCTTAGGGGGATCCGCTCTGCCAGATACTCAGGCCTGAGTATTATACTTTTATTTAACAGTTGCTTGGTTCTACCTGCCCTGCTCATAAGCCTCGAAAAGTTGTCCTCAGACTCTTTAAAACGTGCATGGGTCAATAACCATGCGAATAACTAGCAGAAACTGCATCTTCACATGCATTAGAAACCCCTTCATTCTTAGTATTCCGATGCTTTGTTTCCCTTTGATCTGCTTGTCTAAACCCTCCTCTCTTTTCCATTTTTTCTGGCTCACTCATATGTTCCTTCTCCTCACTTTCCTCTGCCCACGTACCAGGCAACTGGACTTTTCTCCCCTCTTTTCTTTCTTTTTTTCAGGTGTTTTGAGGAATGGTGGCCCTCGCAGAGGAAAGAAGCAGCTGCAGCTGCCAAGAGGTCCTTGGGGGTGGGGTGGGGGTGGGAATCAACTGGTGCAGCTTCTAAGCTTGTCCCCAAATGCAAATTTGTGGTGTTTTAAGACAGCACAGAATTGTGTGTACTCTTGGTCTATCAATTTAAGGAAAGCAAGATAATTCTGAGATATTTATTTCTTATTTATTTGTAGCATTTCTATACCGTGCCATCTTCCGAGTCGGAGCTCTGGGCAGTTAACAGGGTAAAAAGATATACAAAACAACAAAAACAGTTAGGACAAAACCCCAGGCAAGATACATCGGCGGCAGCAGCGAAGAAAAAAAAATTAAATTAAAGTAGGTCACCATATGCCTCCTCAAAAAGCAGAGTTTTCAAAGCCTTTTTGAAGGCGGGCAGTGACAATGCAAGGTGCAGCTCACTCGGGAGATGGTTCCATAATGATGGGCCCACCGCTGAGAAGGCGCAGCTGCGCGTGGCAGACCTCCCTTGGAGTGGGCACCCTGAGTGAACGTGCCTGCGACATCCGTGTGAGTCTGGCCTCAGTTGACCTCTGGGAGATACGCTCCGACAGGTATTCAGGACCCAAGCTGACACACAGACACTCAATGTCCCTGGGAGATCCATGCCAATGTTGAGGTAGCTGTGAGTGACGGCACCTGCCCACAGGCTATCTTTTAATATTATAGATGGCAGCCAACTCCTATTTGTTATGCCTGCAAGCTTAACACAAACCACACAGCTTCTAAATTCTTGCCAGTTTAAGATCACTATAGGCATTATCTGTTGTGTGTTGAGTTTTGCAACTCAGGATGCATGCAGCAAGTAATGACTGCGCTGACTATACAACTTACAGTGACGGTCACCCAAGAATCCAGTGTTGGTGTTTCTGTCAGCAGACACTGACAACAGGGTTTGGGCCAAAACCTATTATGTTTGTAGTTATTTAGTTCATTGGAGAGGGTTTTGTAGAGCTCTACTGACCATGCAGCTTTAGAAAACAATAATTGCTCTAAAGATAAAATAAGATGATAATAATAACCTTTCAACTGCAGATCATTAAGTCCCAGCCCTTGGGTATTTTTAGTGTCTATAAGCCTTTTACCAGAATATACACTACTTATTTCATAGCATTTGCTGTATAAGAATTATAGATATTCACTGGTTGTCCCTTTGTTTTAATGCAGTTCAACATAGCCCCTGAAGAAGGCTTCCCAAGCCGAAACGCGTTGGGCTTTTGTTTCAATAAATTACCTTTTTGCTTAGCATCCTGAGACTTTGTCTCTTCTGACTCATTGGTTATTTGGATGTACCTTGAGAAAGCAAGATGCACTGAGACAACAGCACTAGGAAAAGTTGAAGGCAACGGGAAAAGAGGAAGGCTCTGGCTGAAACACTTTCTCAAGGACCCGGAGACAGTGTGTTTACAGTGGGTTAGCTGTACTCAGACACCAGATGCCTTGTAACACACATCCAAGTTGCGGTGTTTTTGTCTTTTTTCCAGCCAGATGTGTGTGGAAGCGGCCACCGTGAGCATGCCAAGGGCAGGGCACAATGTTCCATGAGGGGATGACTGTTTCTGGCCCCCATCTTTTGTATTTGAAAGGTCTTTATGTGCATCCCCAGGTGTTTGACTTAACTTGCAGCATACATGGATGGGGGCACAAAGGAGGACATAAATAGAAAACACAGGCAGCAGTTGAGGGAGAGCCATGGGGTGGCCAACAGAGGAGGTGAGGAAGGGGGAGCTTTCCCCCTGAGCTCCCAGGGGGCTCGGCAGGTGCAGAGGTCCCTTCTTAAGTCAAGAACAGCTCTGAAATGAGACATGAAGGAGGGGATGGTGGTGAGACAGAGGTGGTAGGGAAAAGGTCGGGCGGAGAACTGGAAGGGAAAAAAGGGGGACGTTATGTAGGGCAGGCCTGCCCAACAGGTAGACCGGGGGCTACCAGTAGCCCGCGAAGGGTTCAAAAGTAGCCTGCCAGCCATCAATAAAAATGTGAGGGGATAAGTTCTCCACCTCTACCTCCCCCAACCCAAGGATCACCACTGCCCCAGAAAAGCTCTGGGTCTGCCAGCCCACTGTCTCAGCCAAGCGGGGCAGTTCAAGGGCCATGGCACAGTCCCCTGCTCTCTCTACCAGCCAGATGATCGGCCTGCCACTGTCTTGTGACTTATGAGCATATGCTCGGAACAGATAAAATTCTTAAGTAGAGGTTTTAGTGTAGTAGCCCTCAGACACTTTTGTCCAGAAAAAGTAGGCCTCAACCTATTCAAAGCTGGACAGCTCTGGTGTAGGGACCCTAAATCTGGGACACAACAACAACAACAACAACAACAACAACAACAACAACAACAACAAC
>JAHTLZ010000277.1:2753289-2778866 GCA_023846285.1 Phrynocephalus versicolor | reverse complement strand
GAGAGAGAGAGAGAGAGAGAGAGAGAGAGAGAGAGAGAGACATACAGAAGGCTGCCTCTAAGGTTTCCTATGTAATCTATAAAGATATTTGATCTACTTCTCTGTTGCATGAAATGCATCATAAATTGTTGCCCCCCCGAGCTGCCACTATATTTGTGGTGTCAGTTCCTTCCCTTCAAAATTAAAACGAGTCCTCATGTGAAATGATTTTTCCATTTCTACCATTACATATCTATGTACATTGAATGAACAGGGCTTCCCTGTTGGGTGTCTTTGGAAAGAACTTAACTCTTTCCAACTTGGGTGACTCACGAACCGTTTCGACTTTCTGTTAGCAGCTAAGTCTTTGTAACAGAAGAAAGGAAAAATCCAATGGCACTTTAAACACTTATTTTAGCGTGAATTTTTACTGGGGTGCAATCAGGGTGGGTTTCATTTAAATCAATTTGATTTCATTTAAAAATCAAATTGATTTAAATCACCATTTATTTATTTTTAAATGGGATTTTTAAAAATATATCTTAAATAAAAATTATATTTTAAAAATTTAAATCATGATTCAAACCAAATGGACTTTGGAAAAATGATTTTTAATCACCCTGATTACAATCGGATGTAATCAGCTGAGGGGCATGAAATTTTATTTATCTGTGTATTTATTTATTTGACTGATATGCCACTTTCAGTTCATGCAAGCACAACTCTGGGTGGTTTATAGGTTAAAACTTAAGCCCACGTAACAAAACAGAAAATATGCTGTAAACACGGAAGAAAGAGGGGCAGGGTACAGAAATGATAATGCCTATTCCGGAAGCCTTTGTGTGTAAACCAGTCTTGCAGAAACAGCTCAGTGGAAACAGCAAGTTCTCTTCTTAATCTCTCTGCTAATTATCTAGGAACTATGAAGAAGAAAGGTAATGAACAGTGAACCAAGTAAGTAGAGGGGGAAGGTGTTTAAAAGAAACAACTCTGGAGCTACCTGTTGTAAACCTCTGGGAGGAAGTGACAAATATAAATCCAAATACTTGTCATAACCATGTTCAGGCATTAATGAGAACGTCTTCATCTGCCTGGAGGCATCAGAAGTGAGGGCTTCTTTAACGAGTCACCTTCCAAACTGGAAAGCTTATTCCTTGGGAATTGTGAGTTTTTCTGGCTGCTTGGCCGTGTTCTGGAAGTTTTTCTTCCTGACTTTCGCCAGACTCTGTGGCCGGCATCTTCAGAGGGCAAGGAGCTCAGGGAACTAGGAGTTCTCTCTGTGCCACAGAGTCTAGCGAAATTTCAGGAAGAAAAACTTCCAGAACACGGCCAAACAGCCCAAAAAACTCAGAACAACGATCAGATCCCGGCTGTGAAAGCCTTCAAGAATACATCTTATTTCTTGGGTTGTGAGTGAGGGACTCTTGGTCCTTGGACCTAAATTTGGATCTCTGGTTTTCTTGAGACGACAAAACGTTCTCCGGTCTTCTCCGCTTCTCTTGATCTCGTCTAAAATGCTGAAATAACTGCTAAGGCTGTGTTCCTGGCCAACCAAAAATCGTATTGCTGATCTGCTCCTCCATGGGGCTTAAAGCACTCTCTGAGTGGTTTACAGTTTAATTATGCAGGCTACACACTGCCCGTCTTGCGAGCTGGGGACTCGGTTGACCAACCTCAGAAGAATGGACAGCCAGCCCTGCTTAGCTCATTGGCATCGAACTCGGGTTGTGAGCAGAGTCGTTACTGCAGTATTGCTGTTTAACCACTGCACCCCAAGGTGGCAGAGGATATTCTAAAGAAAGCCAGTACTCTATCTTGGTTTTTCACCCCTCAGCCACCTTGGGAAGAACCCCTGCTCTCAAACTGAAGTTGGAAGGGTTTCCTTTGTGATTTGAGTTTTTTCAGCCCTTTTGCAAGTCCCCAACTCCTGGGCTGCAGCCTGGTGCCAGTCCGTGGCCTGTTAGGAACCGGGTTGCATGCTGGCGTGCTAATATGGGCGCCAAGATGGATGGGGACCGCCATCTTATGGGAGGACGCCAGAGCTGTGGTGCAGCTGTTGAGGCAGAAACGGTCACTGCCGGAGCATCAGAAGCAAGATGCAAAGACAGCAGCTGCAAACATCCCGAAGTGTTCTGCTCCTGGTGCTTGGGTTTTTTGTTTGTGGGTTTGCCCAATGCTGGATGGAGAAATTTGCCTGGCCCTGTCGCCTGAAGATCTGACGCCGTTAAGACTTACAAAAAAATTAATCCTGGCAGTTGCAAAGTGCTCATAGTGCAGGTAGGTGTGCACCCAAATCTACTGTAATGTGGGCACTTACAGCACTGCAGGGTTCAAAGCATCTTGAGGGGGGCACCATTGTTCTCCCCACCCCTCCTTGTTGTTCCCCCCTCTCCCCTTGGGCAGACTCGCCCCCCAGGAAGACGGGTTGTTGCGTGCTGATCTACAATCCGTTCTGCAGGTTTGCATCTCAGCTTCGTGTCCCTTTGCTGTGCAAACCCATGCAAAACGGACTGTGGTGGTCGTTGTAAGCCGGAAAGGCGCCCCCGGCCGGCGGGAGGGGAAGGGGTTAGTCCGCTGGGGAGGCTGGAACGGATGGGTCTCAGTTTTATTTATTCATTTTTTACCCCCGCCTTTCTCCTTGGGAAAGGACCCAAGTCCGTTTACAGCAAGGAGAGACAATAAACAGTCTATTACAATTGAGACACCAATTCAGTTTGAGAAACGGATTTGAGGGGGTCCTTCACCCCCCCGGCTCCCTCCCCTTAAAGAGTCCAGAGCGCTGACCTCTCTGTGGGTTGGGACGAGTGGCATTACTTGTGGCTCCTCTGAACAGTATTGCACTTGTCCCGGCCTGTGGAGGGGAAAAGAGATTTCTTCAGATCGTGTTTTTTTTTGGGGGGGGGCTTGTCAGAGGGGAGGGTTTGGGGCCCCAGGCCCCTTGGGGAAGCCGTGTTTTGCTGTTGTCGGGTGGATCACGATGCAATTTTGAGTAGATTAGCAGGACAAAAATTGCACGGTATCCATCTGTAAACCGCAGGACCTTCCTTGCTGACAAAGCGCTTGTCAGTACTTGAGCCCCGGGTGCTTGGGTGGGACAGGAGCCTCCAGGAAATGAATTTCTACGCAGGATGGGTTTCTCTTGTTTTCCTTTTACGTAGTGACATGCAGCCCTGGTTATTTTGTGTCCTCTTGCAGGAAAAGAAAGAAAATAAGTTAAAACAAGGCAGAGGTGTATTTGTGTATCTTATCTCTCTGTTAATGCCTTGCTATTCATGTATCTGTTGATTCGTTGCTATCTAGCAATCTTATGTCCGTTGTGTTGCCTTTCTTCTCTAGGGGACCCAAGGCCATGTACAATAATTAAAATCACATAATAAGTTTAAAATTCCACACACACGCACACACAGACAGACAGACAGACTGACTGACTGAGAGTGAGAGTGAGAGTGTATATGTATGTGTACATAAATATAGATAGAGATCGGTCAAGATTAAGAATAAATTTGCAAACATTGTAAAGTCATTTGAAAATATCAAGGCCGCTATGGCTTAAAGGCCTCTCAGCCATGGAAGGAGAAGAGGGATTAGGTCCTCTCTCTGTTATTGGTGCAGTATAAATACCTAATATGCAAGAACTGCTGAGAGAACTCGGTGGAAGCCGCATCTAGACCCAGGGCACCCAAATTCCACTCAAGCCATGAGATCCTCTGGAATATCTCTGCACTACACAGATCTAGCGCGTGAATGTCCCTTTAGCTTTCATGGCTACCCATCCTATGGCACTGGGAATAGAAGTTTAGGGAGGTGCTTAGAATTCTTTGCTGTGCTCCTGGAGGAGCCCTGAAGCTCTCTAGCCTCAGATTCTGTAACTCACATGAAACTCCAAATCACAGGATTCCATAGCATGGACACAGAATTTTGGACCAACTTTTTTTGTAGGGTTCTTTAGCATGATGGCTAAAAGGCTTCACTTTTCCTCTAGATGGAGGAAGGACAATTTTGAACAAAAATGTTAGATACACTTGTTCACTCTGCAAAAACTCCATTTTATATTCGATACTCGAGCTCAAGACAAGATTGGAGGACTGAAGAGGTGACGAAGTCTACCCTCAAGAGAAAATTTGAAGGGGGAAATGTATATTTCCCCCATCTGTCTTGTGACCTTGGGGTGGAGTACAGCAATAAAAACAATTGTAAGACAACATTTCAAAGCCGTTTGACTACACCAGCAGAAGTATTTGAAAGTTTTGAAACAATGAAAACGGTCAGTAAGAGCATCCCAGAAGTTTTGAGTTTGTTTCTTTGCATTGTGCCTCTACCCCCAAGCAGCATATATGTGGGTTCAACAAGATGCTCTAAAAAGTACTAGTGATTTTAACTGCCTCAAGATAGAAGAATTGTGTCCCTCTTCTAGCGGTTTCAGTGGCTCAAAAACAAGGTGCCACTAAATTCTTGTGGCAGTGGGATGGCAGGGGTGGTGGTACCATTGGAAAAAATGACAGTACCCTTGCTTCCTTAGCAGCCCCTCATTTATTTTTTAAAAACATTTAAAAATGTTAAACGTTCAAAATAGCCCTTTGTGCTCCCAGGTTAATGTACGACCTCATCCACCTAGTTAATTTTGTTTTGAGAATCAAAACCAATTTTGTTTTGGACCATTAGAGGATTATGTTTTTCTGATGTGGTCCTTCAAGTTTCTAGGATGGATTTGGGTTTTGGGCATTTGCAAGTGCCCACCTGGTCCTAAAGCAAGTGTGTTTCTGAGTAGAAATGGCATTTCTTGGTCTAATGTGTTTTCTTGCATTTTGTTTGTTTGTAAATTGCCCATAATAACTTTCTGCGAGTTGGTTGCAGTATATAAATCAAATAAATAAATAAATAAACTTTTATTGATTTACTGCTGAAGTTCCTGTGCAGGACACCCACAGCTGGAACATCCTTGAGAGATGGCCCTTCATCTTGGTTGCTAAAAGCTCCCATAAAGGAGCCCTCCCAATCTTTTAAGGGAGTTCTGTTGGATAGAGCAATTGGGGATGGGGTGGGGAACAGCTTGTTGTGTTCAGCTGCAGAAATTTAGCGAGTGGGAAGATGGGTTGGAAGCCACAGCGATTGCAGGGGGAAGTGGCCAGCTGATGTTGCATGCTCCTTGAGATTTATTGATTTAAAATATTTTACACCACTTTAATCCCTAAAAGGACCCAGATCATGAAGCAGGCATCTGCTTTTGTAGAAAGGAATTGATAATGCTGTATAGGCAACCATTATTTGTGTTATTTGCGCATCATCTCCAGCACACACACAAAAGATAGAGATAAAATACAGATGAGTAAAATGTTGAAGAAAACGCTCCACATCTTTCCAATTGGAATACAACCAGAAATGAGTAATACCTGTTTTGAAAAGATCAATACTTTAGAAGAACATATAAAAAGAAGATACTGAATTATACAAGATAGCGGAGGCTTGGTATTGTACTTCTAGGGCAGTGTTGACAAACCTTTTAAAGAGACGGAGTGCCCAAACTGTGATTCAAAACTAATTTTTCCTCCAAACTGCCAATACAGCAATTTAATTTGAATGCAGGTGGCTGTGAAGAGGCAATGTCGGGTGCCCACAGAAAGGGCTTCGAGGGCCACCTTTGGCAACCCTGCCATAGATTCACCAACACTGTTCTAAGGAATGGGAGACCAGGGAAGCCAGGGTAGGGGGGGGGCATAAATGTTAGTGGGCCAGATGTTGAGGTTTCTGGATTAGTTTGTGAAAAGTCCCAAGACAGGCTGCAAATGTGGAGAACCAGCTGGAGTTGTTGGCATCAGGATTTTAATCACACCTGCTAAGGCCTCGGATTTAACTAATATGTCAAGTCATTTTCAACCTGACCACGATTCCAGGTCTCTGGAGCCACAATTTAACACTAGGTACCACTTGGGAGGTAATCTGAATATTAACGGCTTAGCTAGAGTGCACCCCAATTTAACCCCCAGTTTTTCTGACCATGTTGACTTCACCTTTCTAGGTGTTTCCATGGGGCAAGACAGCCTGCAAACATCAATGGAGGATGGATACATTCTGTAGAAGTAGAAGACAATTTTGACACACACCTGGAATTTGACATCCATGCATTGCCTACTGTTGGTAGCCTCCATCTTGAGGTTGGAACACAGACTTCATAGCAAAACAATAGAATTAACACATTTAAAATCAGTTGTAAAATCACTTATGAGACTGGCAGAGAAGTTGATATAGCAATCAAAAGTACCCCACAGATTTTGCCCAAATCTTACTTTATTCTTCCTTTGAAAGGGCCCAAGGTACGTAGTTTACGCCACAAAAAGACAACAATTAAAGTTGGGAAAAAACAAAAGCAAGACTAAGCTAGGTGATACCAATTAAACAAAGCTGGAAACAGCAAGTACACAGATACTAAAAAAGATCCAACAAGTAAAAGCAAAAGCAAAGTGTTCTGCTTATATACTGCCTCATACCACGTCAAGTAGTCTGGGTGGTTTACAGTTTTAATTACAATATGCAGGCTACACATGCCCCCCCCCCCGCAAGCTGGGTACTCATTTTACCGCCCTAGGAAGGATGGAAGGCTGAGTCAACCTTGAGCCGGCTACCTGGGATTGAACCCCCAGGTCATGTGCCTAGATGCCCTAAGCACCTCCGATCTCTCCTGATTTCGGAAGCTAAGCAGGGTCGGGCCTGGTTAGTACTTGGATGGGAGACCACCAGGGAATACCAGGTTCTGTAGGCGCCTGGAGTAGGAACTGGCAAAACCACTCCAGTATTCCTGCCAAGAAAACTCCATGGACATGAGTCACGAAAAGTTGGTCACGACTGTAATGACAACACACACACCGGCATTTAGCCACTGTGCCATGAGGCTCCACACTTAAGAAACAGAGCAAAGAAAGTGAGAGGAAAAGAATCAATTTAAGGAATGCCTTCTGTCCACCATTCACTCCGGGAAAGCTTGCCTGAAGAGAAAGGACTTTGCTTGCTTGCAGAAGAGCAGCAAAGATGTGGGGCCAGCCTGGCCTCCAGTGAGAGAGAGTTTCAAAGTCTGGGAGCAGCCACTGAGATTTTAAAAGTTGTCTAAGGTTATCATCACCCTTTTCTGTGGGGTTTTCATGCAGTGCCAAGTGGCTTCTACTTTGAATGGTGACCCTACTACAGGCATGTCCAAACTTCGGCCCTCCTGATGTTTTGGATCACAACTCCCAGAATTCTAACCTCAGATTGCCAATGGCAAAGAACTGTGGGAGTTGTGGTCCAAAACATCTGGAGGGCCGAAGTTTGGAAATGCCTGCCCTACTAGGTTTTCAAGGAGTGGTTTTAGTGTTATCACCCCTCCTCCTGCTACCTGCTGAACTTCTGTGGCCAGGTGGGGATTTGAACCCATGTTTCCTGACTGCTACTCAAAGTTTTAGCCTCTCCAGTCTCCATGCAGAAGAATTGGGTCCGGGTGCTGACACACACACACACACTCACCACAGTACAGAGGAAGAAATCGGGGTCCTGTGAAATCCAGGCAGTCAAAATGGATCCTCCCATGTGCAAGGCTCCTTTCTGCCTCCCAAGGAAGGTTCAAACCAATTCAGGCTTTTGCCAGTTGTGATCCACGTCCCAAGAACCCAGTGGAGAAGAGTGCACCGAAGTGGATTTGAAATTGCTTCCTGAAAGAATGAGGAATGCAAATGTATAGGTTTTTAATATAGTCATTGTTTTAGATGTCTTGCTAATTTTAATATGTACCACTTTATTTACTGCTTTACAGGATTTTACAGTCCTATTTATATTTTGTGTAACTGGTGTAAACCACCTAGAATGGTCCTGTTACCAGATGGGTGACCTGTCTTATAAAAAATTAAATATATAAATAAAATTAGGATTTGAACATGGACCAGAAGTACCCTTGGACTGCAGATTTAAAATCTGACACTCCTTCGAGCAATGAGGGTGCTGTATGAATGCTGTTACAGATTGGGTTTCATCCATCTTGCCACATGGTGGCAGCCTGTTCTCAAATGTAAGCCTTTTCCTGCAATGAAGTTGTGGCGACAGTGAATTGATTGGAATTTTGCTGTTTTGGTAGGTCCCTGGCCAAGGGCCATGTTAAAATTAGGCTAATTTCTTTGTGGGCTTTTTTTTCTGAGAGTAATTGTGGTCAGGTGGTTAGGATTGTGCAGTGTGTGTGTGTGTGTGTGTGTGTGTGTGTGTGAGAGAGAGAGAGAGAGAGAGAGAGAGAGAGAGAGAGAGAGATTTAGCCCCCAGACCCAAGCTTTGGGTACAGGGAGAGCCAGGGCACAAGCTTGCAGTGTGCAGTGCCTAGAGGGGAAGTTCTCTCTTTGGTTTTGCACAAGATCTGTCTTGTAGTTAAGTTCAGTGGAACTCCAAAGCTTACTTATTTTAGTTGGTGACAAACAACCTACCTTTGCATGAAGTGCAATGGTTTGTGCACCTCTCATCTGCCCTAGCTGTTGCTCCTGGGGTGGGGATATGTGGTAGAGTCACCCCCTTCACTTGCCACTTCGTATGTTACCAAAAAACGACAAAGCCATCCCCTGGAGATGCCTCCCCGCCCATCCCCAATCTGTGCTTTCAAGGGCTTCCTTTAAATAGAGGTGGTTGAGAACTGAGCCCTTGGCCATTTGCTCTCTGCCTTCCCCTGAGCTGAAGGCTCTCCATTGGTACACTGAGCCTTGTGGTGCAGGGGATAAACTGCAGTTCTGCAGGCAAAACTCTGCTCACGACTCAGGTTCAATCTCAGGTAGCCGGCTTCAGGTTCACTCCTGCATCTATCCTTCCAAGGTCAGTAACCGAGCACCCAGCTTGCTAGGGCTAGGGGTGGTAGTGGAATGTGTAGCCTGCCTGGTTCAATTGTAAACTGCCCAGAGAGTGCTTGAAGCTCTATGGGGTGGTATATAAGCAGCACACTTCACAATGGCATCACTTCCCTCTGTTTCCACCAGCCACCTGCTACCCATCTGTCTTTTCCTTTGGCCTGGTTACTTATTTCCTTCAGCTCTGCAACCAACTCGTCCATCTGTTCCAACAGGAAGTCTCTGGGTATTGCTTCCCCCTATTTTCTTCCAACACCCTAAAACCCACATGGGTGCCTTTAGATTTTTAATCAGCTTCTGAACAACCAGCCTTCGGGTATGGCATCATGCCTGGGTCACATCTCAGGGAGTTATCCAGAGTCGCAAGGCTTTGCTTTTGAAGAGTCTTTCATCGACTCCTCCTCCTGCTTTTGGAATGAAAAGAAACCAAAGCTTTTTGATTCCCGCCAGGCTCCTCCACGCCCCAGAGAGACTGGCTTCTCTCAAAATGGATTGACGTAAGGGGGGGGGGGAGGACTGAGTACCAAACCATTACTGAATCACTAAAAGGTGACCTTCCATGAACTAAACTTGACCGACCATGAGAACGTCTGCCGGATGAAACTTCATAGGCCTCCAGATGGAACGAGATACAAGAGCCTCTGTTGATTCTCCAACAAACTCAACATGGTGGCACCCCTTGTTGTTTTAGGTATTACCGACTTGCAAGGGGTCTAGAAGGCCATCCAGTCTTTTGCTCCGTGCAGGATTTTGATGGGTTGTTTCTTGCCAGGGATGGAAAGAACCCCATTAGGGCGGATTCTTGAGTTGGGATGATGGCTTCCTTGGTATATTTTTGTAAGTACTGTCCCAGAGAAGTCTGGGAAAGTGCCTCCCTCCCCCCCTATATTCCTCATATAAGTCTATGTAGCAAACCACAGCTGGTCTACAAGGCCCTGTGATCTAACCAAGTGTAGTTGAATGGCAGGAGCTTTGAGGGTTCCCTGTTTTCCCTTAACTCCCCCCTGAACCCCCAGAAGTGGGCCAAACCAGGCATTATTGGTTTAGGGCTCAAGTCAGCCCTCATGGTGGAAGCCAAGAAGGGGCCTGCCCATTTGAAACTTCTTTTGAAGGGGCAGGGGAGCCCCAAACGAACGGACGGACGGGTACATCCATTTACACAAGGAGCCAGCGGTGAATTGAGCTTCTCTGAGGACTGCCAGCCAGGGATGCTTTCTGCGAAATGCATGTCTTGCTGGTCGATTCTCCGCTCTGTTTGGAGTTTTGCGAAATGGTCCTGTTAATGGCAGAAACAGCTGGAAGCAGCCGGTGGCAGCTAAATGGACCAATTTCCTCTCTGGCTTCCTACCAGGCGGAATATTATCCTGAACTTGGTATGCCACCATTGGTAGTCAATTACTCTTCAGCACGGCTCAGCTTCTGGCTTCTGTCCAAATTTCCATGAAGGTTACCAGCTTCTTAAAGTCACTTATCTAGCAAAATATAGCCGTGCAAAGGACTTATGTTGGTTAACTTATTATTTTTCTGTTTCCCACACACCTCCCCCTCCCAACCTGCAAAAGGTACAAGTAGGGAATAATCTACATATTTCTCCCCCCACCTAAGTAATCTTGTTTCAAAGCCTAAATTTCTCAGCAAGGCATCAAAATCTATAAGCATGTATTGGTATGCTGTGGGGTAGGTAGGTGGGTGGGTGGGAATAAAGAAAATTATTCTGGTTAAATGGAGGAAGGAAAAGCAGCCGCTTGGGTGGCGATGGTTTTTCTTGCAGATTCTTGGATAACGTTTATCCATTCCTGTGTTTAAAAGAACTGATGTATTTTAGTTAATTGCTATATTATTAGAGCTGACATTTGCACTGAAAGATCTCAGAGGGCATCTTGATAGGAGGAACAAAACAGGAAGGAATCCACCTCTGCCCTTTTATCATGGGGAAATAATGCTTTTTAATGAATAGCTGCGGCTTTCCTGCTCAGATTAACCAATATTAAGGGCCAAATTAAGGTGTGAGCTGCTGACTCAGAGGAGAGCATTGGTTCAGGTTCGTGCCCATCTCTAGTTAAGCTCTGTTCTGCACCCGCTCTTCTGCTATGCCTCAAACACTCCCCATGGCTGTTTTTCTTGGGGGTTGGAGAGGGGATAGGTTTGTGTTTTCTTACCAGCATCTGCCTGTACCTTGTACCTCAACACCTCCCATTACTGGGAGATGTAATGGGAGGGGTAGCCAGATCAGGAACTCAACAGAATTCATAAGGGACACGTTTCTACATCTCTCTCTAGACCAAGGGCCAGAGCAGGTAGTAAAGAAAAGTTAAGTGCCGGTGGTACAGTTTCTTACTTCCCTTGATGCTCACCAGATCAAATGTAAATATATATAAATATAAATAAATAAATCTCTTCATATATCCAGGCAGGTCTCTTGACTCACCAGAGTCCAGAAAATTAGGCTTTACTGCCAACTTTCTGCAGCAACAACAGTGCTGATCCCACCGTGCCCAAGCAATGTACTTGTCAACCCCCAATTCTGGCACTTGAGTAAACCCACTTGCTTCCTTTCAGTGGGCAGGATCCTGACTTTTCAAAGTCATTGACCAAAACCCTTTTACCCGGCAGATTGCAGAGAGGCTGCTCGGTTAAAATAAAGTCCCATAAATAGCTTGGCTGTAATTATTATTCTTTATTTCCTCAGCAGATGTTGACATTTCACTCTTTCCTATTCCAGAATTAAATGTCAAGTTATTCCTGTTTAGAATATAACATTGATATTTCCTTCCCACTGATACATTTTGTCTGAAACTTTTAAAAAAAATGTGTGGTTAAACCAGGGAGGTAGGGCAGTGGATGCAAGGAGACACACACAGAGAGCACCTGGAACCTATCTGATCTTAACTGATTTTGGAAGGTGAGCAGGGTCAGGCGTGGTTTGTTCTTGGATCGGAGATCACCACGGGCACCTGAGATCTGGAAGGAGAGGCCAGGAAAGAACCCCAGCTGAACTGCCATTCAAAGTGACCAGGCAGGACTAGATGGGGTGTGTGTGGATCCAATAAATATTGGGGCCCAACTAGACTGGCAAGCTGAATCAGAGCATATGTTTTTGCTGTGGCTTTTTCGATTCGGTTGAGGTGACCACCACATGAAAACCCGGGATTGTTCTGGTGCCCGTGTCCACACTGGCCTCAATGTGATGTGATTTGATATGTACCCAGGGACCCCCCCCCCACTTTGATACTGTCTGCTTGATTGTTCAAGGTTCTCCTTTATCTTTTGTGTGTGTGTGTGTGCAGAAGTGATATAGCGCTAAACTAGTTTGTGGTTTTTTTTAACTTTGGAAGCAAACAGAAAAAAGATTGAGGTGCTGGGTGGTTCCCACTGTCCCAAAGCATCACGCATCAGCCCAATCCATCACTGCAACACCACCCAGAGGCACACCCGCCTCTCCCATCCTTTTGCAGAATGAATGGAACTGTCACACAGGGAGAACACTATTCAGGTTTTCCTGGCTTGAAAAAAAAACAGAAGCCCCCAGTGGGAGACGGAAAAGCTCCCAAGTGGAAGCAATGAGAGCCAGTCTGATTTGCCATAGGCCTTTCCATCCTCAGTGATCATTGGAAAAAAATAATGCATTGAACTCGCCTGTGCTAATTGCTGTGCAAACCCTGAAGGATTGGCCAGCGTTGCTGCAGCTGAAGTTAGTTTTGTCCTTGTGTGTTTCTACTGCCGTCTTTGGAACAGCCGTGGTCAAGGTCAATGTGACGTTGGTTGAGCCCAAAGTGATCTCGGTGTAGCCAAAATGTTAATGAATTCCATCCTGGACACACGTGAAGGGCACGTTTGCCTTCTCCAACACAGGTTGCCCTCCAACTTGGTCTCGATGGCACACCATCTGGTCAAAACACGGCTTTCTATTTTTGTACCAGAGGCAAAGAGTTCCCTTCATCTGTTGCCAATCTTCCATGGCCTCTTCCCTCTGGAAACCCACCGAAGATGGTCGATGTGTAAGCTGGTTTGGCCTTATGCCCCTCTCTTGACCCTCCCCTCTGGACCATTTGGCATGGCGTTGGCATGAGTTTTCAAAATCCCGGCCTGTGTTCCCATGAAAGCCTTGTTGAAAATGGCCTCGGCTCCAAAAAGCAGAAAGAAAACACAAACAACAACAACAAAGCCTGAAAGCCCTTTAGCTGACACAGTTCGTAGCCTCACATAGGGCTGCTTCAAAAGACAAAACTGAAAAGGGAAACTATCCCTTAAAAACACGTTGCCTCTGTGGGGAAGAGAGAATCATAACACAGGGAATGGAACTATTAGGGCTTGCACCCATCTATGTTGGACGTGGGCGAGGGAAACGTGTGGGTCTCCAGATGTTGTCTGACGAAAGATGTATGTGTGGATGTGAAAGCGGGACAGTCAAGAAAGCTGACCAGAAAAAAAAAAACATCCATTTGGAATGTAATGCTGGAGGATAGTTTTGTAGATACTGTGGACTGCCAGGAAGACAAACCCAGCCTGAACTAACGGCGGAGGCAAAAACGTTGAATCTGAAGCTGTCCTGTTTCCTGTCACATCATAAGAACGTAAGAACCTAAGAAGAGCCCTGCTGGATCAGGCCAAAGGTCCATGTAGCCCAGCTTCCTGTATCTCACAGTGGCCCCACCAAATGTGTCAGGGAGCACACGAGACTAGATCTCTGTCTCCTGGTACCACTCCCCTGCATCTGGCCCTTGACGTACCCTGGTTTTAAGCCTGGAGATGACACATCTCCATCATGGCTTGTAACCTGGGATGGATTTTTCCTCCAGGAATCTGTCCAATCTCCTTTTGAAGGCATCACCACATCCTGTGGCAGGAAGTTCCACAGACTAACAACGCGCTGGGTGAAAAAATATTTTCTTTTGTCTGTTCTAATTCTCCCAACCCTCAATTTGAGTGGATGTCCCCTAATTCTGGTATTCTGTGAGAGGGAGAAGAGTGTCTCTCTACCCACTTGACTCATGCCCTGCATTTATTTTGTATGTCTCACATCATGAGGAAGCAGGTTTTCCCAGGAAAGACAATAATGCTTGGAAAAGTGGAAGCCAGCAGGAGAAGAGGAAGAGCCCAATATAAGACAGACTGACTCTGTAAAGGAAGCCACAGGCTGGAGTTGACAAGAACTGAGCAGGGGCTGTTGAGGGCAGGACATGCTGGGGAACTGCTCATGGACAGGGTTGCCAGAAGCTAGAACCAACTGGGTGGTACATAACAAGAACCAGATGTTGCAAAGCTGTAACCCCCGGCGGCCTTGACCGGCATGGTGGGGGATGGTGGGAGCTGTAATGTCACCAGCATCTCTAGGGCCACTGGTGCTCCATCCCTGATGCAGCCACAGTGTAGCACCTAGAACAGTTCTTGCCAAGTTGGGTGCCTCCCAGAAGCCCTGGACTACCATTCCCATCAAAGGGATCTTTCCACAGTGCCCTCTGCCTACCTTGAGATTTTGGTGCCAAGAGAGGCCGTGGGTCTCAAGATCCCCTCCAGCCAACTCTAGGGGCTGTGCTAGCTGGGGATTAGGGGGTGGGGGGTAGTCTTAAAAGAGCAATTTCCTACCCCTTGACTGCACCTCCTTCTGGCACCCCACTCCACAGCCCCGTCTCTCCGACCACCAGGGCTAAATAAAGCGTAACTCATGCATTTTTAGCCTTTTGTTTCTGTCCATGGAATTTTCTTGGCAGGTATACTGGGGTGGCTTGTCAGTTCCTACCCCAGAATGTTCACTGGAAGGACAGATTTTGAAGCTGAGGCTCCAGCCACCTCATGAGGAGAGAGGACTCCTTGGAAAAGTCCCTGGTGTTGGGAAAGATAGAAGGCAAAAGGAAAAGAGGATGGCGGAGAATGAGATGGTTGGACGGTGTCATTGATGCAACCAATATGGATTTGACCAAACTGGAAGGCAGTGGAAGATAGGAAGGCCTGGCGAGCTCTGGTCCATGGGGTCACAAAGAGTCGGACACGACTGAACAACAACTCATGCATTTAAGCCCGTTTCAGCTGGCTCCAAAACTCTTGACAATTGAAACCAGGCACTTTGTACATTTACCTCTGTGTGTGTGTGTGTGTGTGTGTACGCGTGCGTGCGTGTAGTAAAAACCTGAGGTCGCCTTTCACACCTGGATGGTTTCTGCTGCCGAGATCCTCAGCCACCGAGCCACTTGGCCACAACGCCGTGGAAAGGCCAGCTGCTTTACGCTCCAGTTTTTCTTGAAACACCCGAGGTGGCCTGACTGCAAATGACCCACCGCTAGACGGTGCCTCCTTTAGGATGCGCCGAGTCCCTTCCCATGTTCGGGAACTTTACAGTTTCCTTGTAACATTTAAAGAGGAGCGGAAGCACACCACCTCAGGCATGAAAATAAACAGTATCTGGAGCAAGCCACGTCTACCCACGGCTGCAAAGCAGTCCATACATTTCATGTGGATTCCGAGTTTTAATATTCAGAGTCAACAGAGGCAGCCTCCCTCCCTCCCTCCTACCTTCCTGGCTTCAGAACTTATGTCGCCTTTGATGTGCTTAGATTATTATAGACTCTGGAGGGGGTTTCTGCAGACCCTCTTTCTTGGCCAGAGTCCTCTGGTTTCACAGGTCCTTAGAGGTTAGTCTGCTTCTTAAGGGAAATCCAGGCAAATAGGTAGCACAAGTGGCGGGCGGGCAGTGGGGGGGGGACCCAGAAGTGAGAGGGATTTTATTTCTGCTGGGAGGATGAATGTCCATTTTGTAATATTGCACCTGTGGATATAAATTTACTCACACACTATTGTCCTTTCCACCCCCCTCCCCCTGGTGCTATGTATAGCAGCCTCAGGGGAAGTCAGGCTGAGATGATTCTGCAGCCAGGGCTCCTGCAGTGAGCAGGTGAACAATTCAGAACTCCTGAACTATGCGGAGTTCCAGAAGTCCTGTTAACAGGAGCCACACCAGCAAGAGAGCACCTCTTGGCAAGGATCTTGCAGATGGTTTTCCTCTGTCGTGCAATACTTATTTAATATAAATAGGAAGCCATCAAGTCGATTTTGACTTAGGGTGACCATTTCCAGAGTTATCTTTTTTTAAAGGAAAAGAACACTCAGAAATGGCTGACCCTTCCCTTCTTGGGGGCGGGGGCTACCTGGGAGTGGGCAGCTGGCCCAAGGCCACCCAGGCTGGCTCTTCTTTCAGGAGGGCAACTCCCAGCCTCTGGCTCTTTAGCGAAATAGCTAATTCACTTGAGTTCCTTAGCCAATAACACTGGTTTTAAATAGCTTTGAAAGGCGATCGGGCAAACTCATGGAGGGAGAGGCCATGGCGACTAGCCACGATTAGGAGTATCGTGTCTTTTTAACGCTCTAAGGCGGCTCTTCACACTCAATTGTGTTTAGCTCTGAAGACGGTCTTGAACGTTTCTTGGCCGATGCGGGATTCTCGTCTCTCCAGCATCGCACGTTGCCCTTCAGTGCTGTAAGCCGCCTTGGGATCCTTTCCAAGGAGAAAGGCGGGGTAAAAAATTCTAAAATAGAGACATAGAAGAATGGAATCGGTTCCCGGGACCCGGGACCTTGCCTTGCTTGGGAGCTTCTGGGGAGGTTTGGCCACCGGGTGCGGAGGGAAGGGCTGCCTGTCCCCGGGTCCAAGGGCCTTAGGGAGATTCTGGCGTCAGATACCTGGTGGGCTCAGCGTTCGCCCGAATTCTGCCCGGGGAGAAACGTGGCAGCCGGGCAAAAGAGAGGGTGGAGGATGGCCGATGGCCAGCGAGCGCCTTTCCCGGCTCCTCTCCTGCCTTTTCCCCGGACGTCTCCTCGGCGCGCTCCTTACTCCGGCGCGTCTTGCCGCGTTCGATTCGGAGCGAAGGGGGTTTCGCTGCTCCCCCCCCACCCCATCCTCGCCGCCGCCTCCCCGCGGGAGCCAATGAGAAGCGGGGAAAGTTTGCCGGGAGCCAGTCGGGGCGGCGGCAGCGGCGGGGGCGCGGGCATCTGGCTGGCGCTGCGCTCCCGAGAGCCGGCGGCGGCGCTGGCGCTCCTTGCTCCGCCTCGCTCCTCCGCCGGACTTGGGGATGCGCGGGCGGGCTCCGGCTCCTGCCGCCGCCGCTGCCCAGACCGCCGCGATGACCGCCGGCGGAACTATCCCGGCGGCGGCCGCCTGGCCCTCCACCACCTCCTCCTCTTCCTCCTCTTCCTCCTCCGGCGCCCCGCCGCCGCGTTCGCTGCGCCTCTGCGCGCTCCTGGCCGCCGCTCTCTTGAGCGTCCGGGCGGAGCCCACCTGCCAGCGGGTCCGCGCCGCCTTCCAAGCCCTGCAGCCGGGCGCCAAGGGGATGCTCGAGAGCCCCGGGCCAGGTGAGCCGGCGGGTAGACGGATGGGTGGGTGGGCTGGGGGGGGGGGCTTCGGGGGCGAGAGGATTAAAGGCCGCCCGCCAAGAGCCGGGAAACGTTTCTTCCCCCCAACGTTTTCCCAAAAGGAACGTTTCCAAGTTCTGCCCCGGAGGAAGGGACGGGGAGAGCTGGCTTCAAGGCTGCGTTTCTGGGCGGATGGGCGGCGCGGGCTTTCCCGTTCCCTTCGCCCCTTCCCGCCCCCGGTGTTCTGCCTACGAAGCTTTCGGTGCCACCAGAAACCTTCCCGATTCCACGACGGTTCAAGCCCGTGCCGCGGAAGGCAGGCGCCCGTGGCTTCCTTCGCTCGGCCTCCGGGTTGGCGCGCCGGTCGTCGTCGTCGAAGGAAGAAGGAGCCGCGCGGGCTGCTGAGCTGATCGGCGGGGAAGGCAGTCGGTGGGTCGGTGGGTCGGTCTTCCCCTGGTGGAGGGAGAGGGTGGAGTCCCCTTTTTCCCGGAGGTCTCTCCCGGCGCGCGCGGGAGGAAACCGGGCCAACGGGGACCGACCGACGTACCTGTTCCTCCTTGTTCTGTGCACTAACTCGCGCCCGCCCCCCCCCCCGCCTCAGGTCGGGAGCATCTGGTGAAGGGGCCGACACCCAAGTCTTTTAAAGGCTTGATAGGTAAAAACCAGTAGTACTTGGAATAGTGACCGGATCGGCAGCCAGTGGAACTGTTGCAACAGGGGAGTTATATGTTCCCTGTAACCAGCTCCTGTTAGCAATTTGGCTGCAGCATTTTGGGATGCGCTGGAGTTTCCAGACTCTTTCCAAAGGCAGCCCACGTGGAGTGCCTGGCAGCAGTCTAAATGTAGGTGGGCAGTTCTTTTGCCTGCTTTGCTGGCCTGTTGTGAAATGCTTTAGGGGCTCCCCAAAACTTGCCTCTGGGCAGGCCAACTGGAACCTCCTTCTCCCCAAACAATCTTTCCAGGTGGTGGGACTCAACCTAGTCCTGTCCCTTTAGTTCCACCAATGTTTAAACCAGTGGTTCTCAACTGGTGGGTCCCTGTGCTGGAAGGGGTTTCTGGGAATTGCAGTCCAGGAACAACTGGGGACCCACCGGTGGAGAACCACTGGCTTCAAGGCTCCCCTGTGGCCCTCTTGTCTGCAAGACTAGACACATTTCTGATGGCCCTTAACCATCAGAGCGGCTGCTAGAGCCCATCATTGTCATGGTTTTTGTGACCCCCCCCCTTTCCAAAGACGGGCTTGCTGGTGGAGGGGGAGAATGGGATGCCATTTCTGTCATTAGCTCTGAAAATAAAAAACCTTTTGTTCATAAATACAGAAGGTCCTCCCGGGTGACAACAAGCACTTTCCTTTTTCTTTCTGAAGGGCCAGAGGGGAAAAGAAACAAGTCCTTCCCAAGTGGAGGTCTGCGGTCTGGCTCGCATGGTCCTTGAGGGTCAAGCAATTTCGGGTCCTTAAGTGCGGACGGTGCATGGCCGAAGCGTCATTGGCTTAAAATGACTGATGTGCACACTTAAAAAGGCTGGTAGCTGAGCGGGTTAAGTTCCAAAGTGCAGCGCTTGAATCTAGGGTCACCCCCAGCTCTGCAAGCCTAAGATGATGATGATGATGATGATGATGATGGAGAACAGGCTTGATGATCTCTGAGGTCCCTTTGAGCTCTGCAGCTCTGAAATTATTATCAGATGTGCTGGATAGGTTAGTGGTTTAGCTCTCTGGATGTGGATTCAGAGGTGGTGAGTCCAATTCCCCACTGGGCCTCCTGGAGAGGGGTTGAACTGGATGATCTCTAGCGTCACATCTACTCCAGCAGTTCTAAGATTATGCTCTAATTAAGCCAAAACGGCTTGGGTCCAAGCTATGTACTGTAAAAGATTGCATCTCCCGATATCAGCCTGTCTGGGCTTTAAGATCCCCTGGGGAGGCCTTTCTTTCAGTCCCACCACCCTCCAAGGTGCTCTTGGTGGGGACCCGGGAGATGGCCTTTTCTGGGTGGTGGCTCCCAGACTGTGGAACTCTCTCCCACTGGAGGCCAGGCTGGCCCCATCTTTGCAGTCCTTCCACAAGCAGGCAAACACCTTCATCTTCTTTTCAATGGCTGGTGGTACGAGAAGGGTGTTTAAATGGATCGTTGGGCTCTGTTGTTTTAAATGTGCTTTTAGTATCGATTTCATCTACTGTTTTGCTTTTTAAAAATTGCATACTGTTTTTAGCTTTTCATTATTATCTTTTTAATGATGCACAAGCCACCTTGGGTCCTTTTCAAGGAGAAAGACAGGGTAAAAATTTTTCAACATAAATTTAAAAAAAAATCTATATATTGTCACTTGAAAGTAGCTGGCTGTCTAAGAGGGGGCTGCTGCTTTATTTGTTTTTTGCTTTATTCCTTCTGTGGTTTATATTGTTTGTTTTAACATGGTTGGCCTCCATGGGTCCAGCTGAGGAGAAAGACGAGGGAACAATGTTTTAAACAGATGAATAAAATGGATCTGTTCCTACACATCTCCAGCCCTTCTTGGCAAAAACTGAAGGGAGTTTTTTGGGGGACAAGAAACAGGCAGCAGGGGAGGGGAGGCAGTGCTGCACAATGCATAGAGCTGTGGTTGACAACGCAGGGAAGTGCTTTGAATGTACAGTGTGTCTTCCTTAGAGGTGGACTAAAATGATTTCTTTGGATAACAGGTTTCCAGAACACCTGAGCCAATGTGGCTACCAGCTCCCTTGTTTTGGAGACGTGGACTTTTCTAAGTCTAGCAAAGTAACTTTGTGCCGCCTCCGTCTCTCCCCACAAACGGTTTTCCTGGTTGTTATTTATAGGGGAGCTTTTACCCTATTACACGTTGTCAAAGTTGATCTATCTATATGCACTTGGTGTAATCCACTTGACAGGTTTGCAAATCCAGCGAGTCCTTTTGAAGTCAGCATAAGTGAGCTCATTTTGAGAATAACAAATTGGCTGAGGAAGGGTGAAAAAATAAAATAAAGTAAAAAATGGAGGTGGAGGGAAGGAGTTACGAAGGTGCCCGCAGAGTGGAGATTGATTCACGCTCTCCAATATAGATGTCTCCATGGGGTCTCCATGAAGTTTTAGTTGAGGGATGGTGCTGCAACCCATTAAAAATAGCTGAGACATCGGCTAAGCCGGACTTAGCACCAAGGTTTGAACCGGGTTTGTGGCCCATATTTGCTGTGACGTCTGCCTCAATTGAACCATATTTAATGTGAACGAGGGAGTCCTATGATGTCTTTATTATTAGGAGAATTCTCAAAATGGGAAGCCTTTCACTTTGGCACAGCTACGCGTTGGGCAAGGTGGCCGAAACGGAGAATCAGAGAACCATTGAGTTGGCTGGAGCTGATAAGGCTGTCCAGAAGTGGAGGAAGGGGGGGAGGAGAGGGAGGGGAAAAACACCCAATGATATGGACAACAGTTGTGGTATCTGTAGGCAGAATGGCTTGCAGGACAGAGGGGCCCGGCTCACAGTCATAGACTAGCAGACATTACATAGAGCTCATCATTAGAAGAAAAGAAGACTTCTCAATTGCTGACGGTCTCTGATTATCGTAGCAGATGTTTTTGACACCTGCAGGTTGCAGGTCAGCGGGATTGGGTTTCCGTTTGGCCACTGAAAGGCAAGCATTGATTTCGCTTGCAGGTCTGACATTTCAGTGGCAAATAAATAAATAAATAAATAAATCTGTCCGAGTCACGCCTCTAGAAGGCTCTGTACTATACAATGTATAAATTATTTATTGCATTTGTATCCCGTCCATCTTCCCGGAGGAACTCTGGGCGGCTATCAACCCAGCAGGAGGTATCAGCACCTTCCCAAAGGTAGTGTTGCTTATTTTTTTTTGGGGGGGGGTTAATACAAGGGTTTCTTCTCTGCCTTTGCCTGAGACACATTGGCTTTTGTGTCTGTTGAGATCAAAAACATGGGAGGACGCTTTGGATGGCAAGGTTTTTATCATGCTTCTGACTGTGCTGAAGGCCCTGGAGGCTGATGACTAGATAGGGATGGATGCATTATAAAGAACAGAAAACAACATGAAAGAGGCTCTTACTTCTGCTTTCAGGGTATTCCGTTGATTCATGTTTCCCTCATTCATTGCACCTTTTGTTGACCTGCTGTATATAAAACCGCCTGCTTGATTTTTCATGAAATACTGTCGGAAGTCTCATGAAAAGGGTTATCTGCTGCCAAACAGATCATTCTGGGGAAATGAGAACTCTGAATCTTTAAAAGGGCCTTATAAGTTGATTTTTCTTTCTTTCGCATCTCTGTTGCTCCCTGAAGATGAACTGATTATTGAGGATAAATGTGGTAATATAAATTAGCCCTTAGTAGGTTGGATGAGGATTAATTTTTCTTTTTCATGTCCGGTTGCTGGACTTGATGAGAAGATTGGTTGTCTTTTGCCTAGCCCCTGCTTTTTGATAGTCATTTTTAAGGGTTCTTTTGGGGCGTTGAACAAGTGTCAGATAGGACACAGCTGAGTAAAATGAAACAAAAGTCCTGTCTTTTTCATGTCTAATGAGAGGATGGGCACATGAATGACAAAACATAAGGAAGGAGGCACCCCAAAAATACCAAAAAAATGAATGTAACAACTCTTATTCGGTGACTTACCACCTAATTTTCTTGGATTGCAAATCCAGCAGCCCTGAGCCAGAAAATCATCAGTCAGGCCTCGGGGACATGGTTTGCATGGCACACATGCTGCTGAGCCGAGCCTGCAGGAGTCACCCAGAGCCACAAGTGATGGACTGGCAGACTCTCTGCACCTGCTGTGTCTCACTAAGAAGGGAATTGTACTTGCGTGTAGTGCAATGCAAGTACAGATCTGGCTTAGGCAACAGGGTTAGCGCAAGGGCTAGGGTTAGGCTAATTACGGGTGAGGTTAGGGTGAGTATTGGGGTGCACCTCTGGGTGCCTCTCTGACCCACTTAGAAGGACAGTGTACTGGCGTATGGGTTAGGGTTAGGGTTCGGGTTCGGGTTCGGGCTACGGTTAGTGGGCTTTTTATGCCCGGTTGGCACATCCCAGAAGTCTCTGTGGTCAACCTGGCCAAGTGGCCATGCGATTGGTGGAATGGCTCCAAATATTTGCATGGTCACTCCCATGGCCAGCCCATCATTGCGCAGGTGTAAATAAAATAAAATAAAATAAAATAAAATAAAATAAAATCAATGGAGAGAGGACAGAGGAGACATTTTGTTGCAAGAAAAACCCACTGCTACTGTAAAAATTCTGGCAGTTTTAAAATAGCAATTTCCGCATGTTTCTGTGGTGCTTTGGTGTGTTTTTGGACCACGATGATACGATTTCAAAAAAAAGATTGCGGTCGCCGCCCCATTTTCGATCCCCCACCCGCACCGCATGGCATGGCGAGACGAGAGCAGCCCAGGAGGACAGGAGAGGGGGGGAGGCCGGGGACCCCCCCCCCCAGAAACCACCCCTCTGGTATAGGTGCCCTGCCCTGAGCCCTCACTCAGGCAGGCATATTTCCGCCTGCTTTTGGGCCCGGGAATCGGGGGTTTTAAAACTTTTTTTCTGTGCCGCTTGAATTGCGGCGGCGAGTCCGGTGCTTGTTGCGAGCGACTACGACGAGGATTTCCCCCACCACCAGAGCAGCCCAGGACGCGAGGGGGGGGGTCAACCACCCCTCTGGTAGGCTTTTTGGCCGGGAATCTGGGTTTTTTTTAACTTTTAAAAACTTTTTTTCTGTGCCGCTTGGCATCGCGGGATCGCCGCGATGCCAGGAACGACAACGACAAATCAGACCCAATTTTTCTTTAGTCGGTTCGAGTTCGAGTTCTGGCGGAGTAATTGTCGTTTCCTTTTCCGTTCCGTAACGGAAACGAGTAACGGAAACGGAAACGAGAATTTCATCAAGTCGTGCCCATCTCTAGGAGCGACGGCTGTCTCCTTTATCCATCTTGGGACGAGGGCCATCCTGACATGCTCAGAGTAATTACATTGAGTTGATCATCTCCTTTCCAGAACTGGCTGCATAAATCTTCATAATCAGGGAGATGTCACTCAGGAAGGGTCTTCCCGTTTAATGTGCTCTCTCTCTCTCTCTCTCTCTCTCTCTCTCTCTCTGTGTGTGTCTTCCCCTGCTTTTTCTTGGCAGTTTTAGAGAAATTGTCTGATTCCAGTCCTTCTCAATTTACATAGCCACTGGCTTGAAGTAAAGTGTACATGTTTTCTTTTCTACTTCAAACAAGTGCGCTCACAGGGACTAGCAGGGAAAGGAATATTTTCTTCTTATAATAAGCTGGCACAGATAGGAAAGAGGGAGGAAAAACCTCCAAGGGTGTGTATGTCATGAAATGTGCTTTTGGTTTTTGATTATTTGATAGGGATAATTGGCTGGATTTGGCCACCCAATTGGTAGAGAGCTTTTACATCTTTGGTCGAAGCAGTGGAGAAGCAGCAGAGATTGCTCTGCAGCGTCCGTGCAGATCTTTTGTTCCTTGTTGGGAGCAGATGTGTTGGCGACGTGTGACGCTGACTTGCCAGGGTGGGGGTGGGGGTGGATTATTGTAGTGTTGTGGCTTTTTAACCTGCAGTTGTTTGTGCTTTTAGTATTACAGTACTTGTTTTAACACTATAGGCCCTTGGGGCAGCTTGATGCGTGAGATATTGGGCAGTACGGCAGGGAAACGGGTGCTGTACTCCCTCCTTGACCCTTGCTTTAAACAAGCAAGCAAGCAAGCAAGCAAGAAAAAGTTCTGTAACAGAATTAGGCTTGCCTAGAACTTAAACAACCCTTGTGGTATTTTACTTGGCTGTGTTTAGGGAAATGTGCTAAATCCAGACGTTGGACCCAACCCACTGCATGAAAATGATTTTTTAAATTCATGGGATCTGCTAGGGTTCAGAGGAACAGAGTCAGTCCTCTGTTCACCTCTGGCTTTTGTGTCGCTCTCTTGACTCAACTTAGCTGCTGCATTCATGCAAGTGTCATGATCTTACTTTCTCTGCTTGCTCTTGGCTTGATTAAATTCCTCTTTGCTGTAGGTATGTAGGCTCTTTGCTATAGGCTGTAGGCAGTAAATGGCTGACAACTGGATCTCTGGGAGGCTAGATCATTCCATTGAAACAATGGAGTGTTGGACTTGCAAAAAATGGCATTGATGGGTTGAGGTACCCTTTGCCATGTCATGGTGTCAGCTGTCCTTTATTCTGTACAACAGAGGTACTGTACTCCTGAAAAAGAAAGAAAGATTAAACTTTTATCATTTTGCCACAGAAAGCTCTTAAACCTGACTTGCTAAGGCTTGCTTGTGGGTTTGAAGCAAGGTGGAAATATAGACCAGTCGGTTTTCTCCCTGTGTTTGTGCAAGCGTACAACATTGCATATTATCTCATCTATATTTCTAAGTTAGTGCTAATGATGATGCTTTTGGCTGCCTTTCTTCCTCTCCTATTTAGCTCAGCCAGGCAATTTTTTCAGGTCCTTTCCTTTGCTGGGTAATTGAGTTTTCTGCTGTTAATTATTTCAGGCCTGTAAGTTGCTCTCTTGATAGCCGAGGAATGCAGGAACAGAACCATCAACACGATAGCAACCGGCTCCGGGCAAAATGACGTTATAGTGTGACCGTTTTAAGGTTTCCCTCCTGTGCCCGGGGATTAATTTTAACAACATCCTGAAGTGTTTTCTTCCGTCTGCCTTGCCCCCTCTCCTCCTCCTCCTCCTCCTCCTCCTCCTCCTCTTCCTCCTCGCCACTTTCCCCTGATGGGTTTAGGAAGCATGTTTATGTATTTATGTGCATAATTAAAATATATGGGAGCTATAGACCCCTACAAATTGGAAATGTGCTTTTTTGTAAAGGCTGAATACTTGCAAAATGTGTCTCTGTTGGTTACATACTTCATCTTTTTTTATGATATCTGAGCATCCTAGAGTTTTGGCCATGCGTCTGTGGGAGGGACGCCTTGACAGAGAACTGAAGTAAGCATTCAGTAATTTTGTGTGTGTACCTGTCCATTCGTGGTTGGATCCAAGCAACTGCTTACTCATGGCAGAGTCATGAGCTAGAGCAGGCAGTCTGTCTCCCTGTTCTATCAGGGGTGGCTCACGGCATTTCCCCACCTGAGCCAGAGAGTCAAACAGCTCCCCCTTTCACTGGCATCTGTCAGGATCAGAGCCAGGCAAGCCACGATGGAGATGCACGTTACCTCCAGGCTTAAAAGGAAGGTACTTCGAAATGCCAGATGCAGGGGAGTGGCATCAGGAGACCGGGGTCTAGTTTTCTCATCATCAACATCATCATCATCATCTCCTCCTCCTCCTCCTCCTCGTTCTCGTTCTCGTTCTCGTTCTCGTTCTCGTTCTCGTTCTCGTTCTTCTTCTTCTTCTTCTTCTTCTTCTTCTTCTTCTTCTTCTTCTTCTTCTTC
>JAHTLZ010000277.1:2738225-2748925 GCA_023846285.1 Phrynocephalus versicolor | reverse complement strand
CACTGTGAGATACAGGAAGCTGGACTAGATGGGCCTTTGATCTGATCCAGCAGGGCTCTTCTTAGGTTCTTATGTTTTTGTCAGAAGAATTTGAGTAGAACCACATGCTAGTTATTGAGGGTAATAGTAAGATCAAAAGTGAAAGGCCACAGATATTGCCTAGCCCCCTACCCCCACCTCTCTCTTTACAGATGCAGCATCTTCCCCCAAACTGGGATGCCCCTGCAGAATCCTATGGTTTCCTTGGCCTTACAACATGTCAATAGGCCAGCATGTGGCAGTCCTAAAGGGTCTACTACTGCATCTCCCTTTCTAACTTACTTCTGCATTCTCCTTCCGACGTCTTGCTTGAATGCCAGGCCCAACGTTGCCCCCCCCCCAATCTAATTTGCTTCTATCTGAAATTGCATCAGCCTTTTTGCTAGTAAAGATCAGGCGGGATCGCCTGGCATTTACTAAGTTCCTACCCAGGCGTGTCTGTTAGTGTGTTCACTTAGCAAAGTTTATTAGATTAGTGGCGGCTTCAGCCCTACGGCTCTTCCATTACTGCACGTTTGGGGGGGGGGGGAGCTCACAGTAGCACAGGTCTGGTGCTGAATTTACATTTCTGTCATTCACAGAGAATTTTAAAATGTGCCTGTGTGCTTGTTTTTCTCAAGGCCTGAAATAGCTATATCTTTGTGGACTTGCAGCGTCTTTTGACAGTTCTGAGCCCAGCAGGAATTCGCAACCATGCATGTACTCCTGCGTCAAGCTGCCTTTGGTTGCCACTGAAGATTGCACAGGATTAAGGATTTGTCTGTTTGTCACCTTAGGCAGCTCTTTTGTGAAATCTGCATGCATGCACTTCCTGTGCAGAGATGGGCTCTCAGGGACAAGTTCCCGAGTGTTGTGTTACGAACAACACGGACGCAGAGCTTTAGGGTGAAAGGATCTGATCCTCAGGCAGCATTCCTGTTCGTCTCTCTATCTGGGCTTCATGCATGGATATCTGGGTGTGTGAATGAATGCATGAGGGTGCGGAGCATGTGTGAAGTGTGTGTGTGATTCTAAGGGCTTGCCTGACGATCAGTCTTTATTAATAAGAGAAGAACAAATAGATACAGGAAGACATCCCTCAGTGGGAGGGGGAATGCATGCCTATCTGTAAGACCATATTGCCTGGGATTGATGAGGACCCCGGGGGGGGGGGAGAGGGAGCTGTAGGGTCAAAGGTGATAGGACGGATGGCCCTGATGTCCTGACATCCTGTTCTTGCCCCTGGTCTGGCATCCTGTTTGCCATCCTGTTTCCCTCTGGCCTTCTTACCTACATCAGCACATCAGTATCTGCTTGGCTCTGAGGGCTGCTAGGACTGCTGGGAAATCCAGGCCAAGAAATCTAGGCCCAGCAAGCCTCCCAGGCCTCCAGTTGCCTCTAGTGCTTGGCCAATGTTGGGGCCCAGAAATATGGGGGAATAATGATATTCCCACCCCTGAGAAAGGTTTGTTGCAGAAATTCCAAATATATGGAGGCTCTTCCATATTATACCAGATTGTATTTGCTGTTCACAAGTTCATCTCAAGTGGCTGTGTGTGCTTTTTCTGCTGCAGAAGACTGAGTTTTGGTTAAATTCCTCAAGGTGTTCCGCAGAGGTACAGGGATCCACAGAGCAGAATAATTTCAAGTTTTCCAGATCAGTCCACTCCTTTTCTCTTTAGCTGGCACTTATAGTCTCAAGATCTTATGCTAAGACTTTAGTAGGGGAAAGAATAAAACATTTCATCCCTGACAGTTGAACAGATCAAATAGCAAATTGACAAACATGTCTACTTTTAGCAACGGGCGGTAACAGACTCTAGAGAGGGGGAAGTATTTCACTAGAGAGGTGGAGCTCCCTTTGAATTCAAAGCCGGCAAGGGACAGTTGTTTAGTGCTGGATAGATTGACAGTTATCCCAAACCAGAAATGTCCCTGCTAGTCAAACCTGTTAAAAGTAGCATGTGAGGTTGCAAGCACTCCCAACATCTACCAATGCAAAGGCCTCTAGATTTGGGGTAAATTTGTGGGGAAGATCACAATACAGTTATCGGGAGGTCTTTGTGTGTGTGTTGGTGGCCATCTCTATCCTACAGAGCTATGGCTGAGCAGAAATATTTCTGAGCTATAAATTACCATGGGGCCTATTTCTTGGCATCCACAGTGACTCCGCTCACACCTCTTGGTGCTCTGCCCATGAAGCCCGTGAAAGAGCTGTAATGCCTGCTTGTTTTAATCAATGCTGCCAACATTTTGTTATTTACAGTAATTTGGCTCCTTCTCCCTCAGCTGTCAAGAGGAGGGCCTCTGTTTTGACACCTATCAGGTTGTCTTTAATCACTCCAGTGGCACCCGAAGCCAGGAGTATATCAGGTAGCGGATGCTAATCTTGGCATCTGCTAAAACTTTGAATTATTTATTTTGTTGTGATGGAAATGTTTTCATTATATTGGGTTTTCTTGAAAGAACTGGATGGGGTTCCGAGTCTGGGAGATAAAAAGATGGCTGTTCATCGCCTGTAATTCTCCTTGGTCCTCTCTTTAAGTCAAGAAGACTTAATAAACGCCCTCTCCCTGTGTAATTCAAGCTTCTGTCACTCCTTTAAGTGGAGACAAGGAAGTCAAATGATTTCCAAGTAGACATCCAGTATCTTCAAAAAACCATTTCTATGATTATGCGTTTTGTGTCGACTTGTTAGAGCACCCTGCAGTTCTTGATGGTGGCTCTTGTGTTCCTGGAGAGGGTGGCTTCGTGGCCGAGGTCTCTGGCAGCAGAGGGGTTGGGAGTTGGATTTGTCATCTTCTTCATTGTTTTGGTTGTTCAGAAGGACAGCACTGAGTTTTAAAAAGCGGAGTTTCAGGATTAGCTGCAAATTTATCATGGCCTCTTCCTTTTCTTTGAAGCCAGATGCATATAACAAGGCCAGCACGCAAGGCTGTTGCTTGATCTTCCCAGAAGGCAAACGCGTGGGTTGATGTTTTCTTTGTATGCCACTTAAAAAGCAACATGGGAGGCGGCATTTCAGGGGAGAAAGTAATTGAGTTACCATTTTCTTGACATCAGCGGGGAGGGGAATGCCCCTGAACAAGACCCCCTTCTGCACCCTACTCCATTTTATCATTACCATTATCATTTTAAAAATCCAATTATTTTCTCTTTGCAAACTGGAATTTGCCTGTTTTGTGTGCATCTAAAAGTCTTAGCTGGAGGGAAACTGGGCTTCTTAAAATTTGCCGCTGAAATGACAGCATATAAAAATTTGCAATAGGAAAAAAAGTGTTAGTTGTGTTGACTATAGCAAAAAACAACAAAATCCACTTTCAGGTGAATCTTGAGGACTTGAAACTTTGCATTCCATGGATATTAAAGAAGTCCAAGGATCTCCCAGGAAAGATAGAAGGGTGAACTACCCCTGAATACTGTGTTTTTAAAGTGTCTTTAGTACTGCTTCTACCTACCTGACATTATGTTTAAATCCTTTTAAACATTGTAACAATTTTCTGTTTTTTGCTTTTAACATTGTTTCTTTTTTAATACTGTAACTCTGGGTCCTTTTAAGGAGAAAGATACTGTATACTGTATAAATATTTAAAAATAAATATACTGTATGCACCTAGCAGAGCCTACAAAGTATCACCTCAAGTCTTGGTGGGCTTAACAGCATATGATGATTTAACAATGGTGTTCTTGACTCTTATTTGGGATTTTGCTCGCACGCCACACAGATGGGTTTTTGCCTGTTGGAGTAAGGTCCTTATTAGGGTCCACATATACGCGCCAGCTTTGGAGACCTGCAGATCTCTTCATCACCCGAGGCATTCCAGAAATAAGATTGAGGAAGGATGTCTTGTTATCTTGGAATTCTCAGATGATGAGATGACACTGGGAGTGATGTCAAATGACCGCTTTTGCCTCTTCGTGTTTGGTGGAGACCTCCGGGAGACCTCCAGAGGTTTGGGTGTCTTTTAGGGCCTGCATAAAGGTGCATAAAGGTGTCTTATTGTCTGCATAAACGCATTGCTCGCATGTGGATTTTGGAGTGCAAAGTCACTCTAGTAGCCCCTTCCTTGGCATCAGCTGTCTTTTATTTCTTGCATGTGGTCGGTGCCACCTGGTTTGTGCAGATATAGCCTGTTGGTTGGTGTCAGAATGGAATCTTGGTACGGAATCAGTGTGGGTTTAGTGGATCTACTCCCCCAGGAAGTTCTAACTGTGATTTACTTAAGCACAGTGGACTATGCTCAGGGGTTGACTTCACAAGTCCATGCTGATTCGGTGGGACTACTCTAGTGTAACTTAGGATGTTGAGCAACAGGATTTGAACTGCGATGCTGCTTCATCTAACTCTGTAGTTTCTGTACTGTTTTCCTCCTGGCCTAATTTAGCCCCTTCCAAACGTGCCAGACTTGTTTGTTCCCAAGACGGCATGGTCCATACTGTCCACGGTGGACGGGAGTTGTAGTTCCAACTGGAAAGCGATGGGGAAGGCGGGGGTGCATCTTCTTTTCCTACCCCATGGGTGGAGAAAGGTAGTTTTTGGAGTACAAAATCACACCTGGCCCCTTGCTTGAGATCAGTTCTTGTTTATGGCTTGCACAAGGGAGGCGAGCATCAGATGTACAGCTGGAGTGGCACATGGCATTGACGTTGGGTGCAGGGCTTTTGGTGCCCGGACTGCTGGAGCTGGTTCTCTGGAGGCTGATCCTGAGCTGATTTTTCAAATCCATCACCCCAGAAGGAGCAAGGGCTGAGTGACCCTGGCTCTCCTGAACCGTGCAAGGCTCCAGAGTGCTGTGTGTGGGCCGGTAGAGGCTGAAGGCAGCGGTATAAAGCATTTGCATCCTCTTTGAGATGAGGAAGGATTTTCATGCTGCTTTTGACGGTGCCTCTCCCTGCTGCTTGAGGAGGGCTTAACAAAGTGCTTCTCAGAAATACCTGCCTTGGCTCTTTGAATCTTTCTGGTTTCCACCAACCCAGCTCCCCAAATAGCAGAAATGTGCCAACTGATAATTCTCCCTGTCGTGGAGACAAGTGACTTTGGGCGCTTTTACACAACCCCTAAAATCCGAGGCAAAGGGCTCCCAGATCTGGAGCTTTAAAAAGTTTTCCCACCAGCTCCGGATTTTTAAAAAAATTAAGTACGGCCACGCCCACCTAAGCGCGTCTGAGCACACCTTTCAAGTACCTGGCCTCCAGGAGGTAAAAAATCTTCGATGCGCATTGTAAAGCTGTGAATGCTGGGCTCCCTCCCCTCCTGTTTGTTTTTTTTTTGTCCCTGCCGCCCCCCCCTTTTTTTTTGCATTTTGGCACGTTCGTTCCTTGTCCCTTTAAGAGACAGGAATCCCTATGGGGCTGCTTGGGGCTGCTTCCACTGGCAGAGACCCCCATGATCTCTGGTCCGAATTTAAGTTGACACCGGATTTTAGAGGTCATGTAAAAGCGGCCTTTGAGGTTGTTAAAATAGTTTTATGTCTAAAGGGGGCAAAATCACATTTCCCCAAATGTGTCTTCTTGGGATGCAATTTTAAAGTAACAATCACATTTTCCCCTAGGAGTGTCTGAAAGGGACCGTCTGAAGACCTGGAAGAAGGAAAACAGTTTGCAGAGTTTTGAATTTTCAGTTAAATTCCTCGAGCTATGCAGCAGATGTGCAAGGATCCACATAGCAGAATAGCTTCGAGTTCCGCAGAGTGGTCCACTCCATTTTAAATTAACACAGCAACTCATTCTGAGACATTAGTAGGGGTAAGAATAAAATATATCATTACTATACTTCCAGTTGAACAGCTTAAACAGCAAACTGACAAACGTGGCTGCTTTCAGCAACAGACTTCAAAGGAGGCAAAAAGCAGGGAGCCGAGAGGTGGGTCTCCCTTTGAATTCAGAGGCAGGGAATGAACAATTGGCTGGTGTGGGAGAGATTGACACTCACTCCAGCCCAGAAAGGTCATGCCCAGCCCAGCCTGCTCAAGACATCCGATAGAAGGAGGGTGATTTTTTAAAAATATAAATTGTTATGAAAACCCAGAAGCCTAGATTATGTCTGAGTTGTCCCCGTTGATCATGCAGTGAGAAATACAGCTCAGATAAATTCTGCCTGAATGGTCAGCAGCACCTGTCTCCTGTAATTACTTCTTGAAGGCAGGGGTCCCGTTTCATAGCTCAAATCGCCCCATATATTTCAAATGCTCTCCTAAGGTTATAAAAGAGATAAATTATGTTTTTCAGGGTTTCGCTAGCCCTGTTTACGCTCCTTGGGCCTCCCTCTCCAATTCCCCCCCGCCAATCGCCCCAAGCCAACTGTGGCCAAACCAAGATGGATTTTGTCTCTGGCCCTGAATGGATTTAAGACAGAAGATGAATCCACCGCCCCCACCACCCTGCCCTGGAGTATTTGAAATGCAGAGAAGGAACAGTTGGTAAACATGAGGAGGGGAAAGAGGGGGGGGGCTCCGCCAAGGAGGCAGCAGGCATGTCAAGGACAGGCGTCTGGTTTGTGTACCAGAAGCATTTGCCTTGCTTGTTGGCTTTTGAAGCTGCCGGAAGATGGAAGGATAAAACGGCCAGTGAGGCCTTTGAGACCGGAGATATGAACTCTTCCGGAGCCAATTAAGCTGTCAATTTGCCCGGGCTCCATGTCCTGGCTGACAAACTGGGTCACCGCAGGACCATCACTTAACATCGGGCAAGGCCCACCAGGCGGTGCCAAATCAATGTGGCCGTTTATCATTCTAATGGATTATGAAGGTGTATTAATCTGTGTTTAAAAACAGAAGGAGAAGGAGAGGGCTTCCAATGCACGCATGGAAACCCAAAGCGCTGGTTTGAGGTGGGCAGGCTTAGGACTGGCAGAAACCCCGATTTGACAAATCTGGGGCATCCCATGGGTTGCAGAACCCCAGACTTATTAGGGGGTAGTTTTGGATTCGTGAAATGAAATCATGGAGTGTTATATGAACCTGGTGGTTAGTTCTGAGTACCTAAACCAGAGGTGGGCAACTCCCCTCATTCGGGAGACATTCTTAGTCCCTAGATTAGAACCTGACAAAATGACATATTTCTTTGAATTACAGACCACCTTTCTCCTACTAAGTGGACCCAATTTAGTTGGGATTTAGCCTAGAGGACGCAGAATTGAGAATTGTACCAAGCTTGTACCGAGACAGTTACCCATTCTTTTTATTCTTTCCATTTGCAAGTTAAGAACCAGGCCTCTGTCTGTTGCCTCCTAAGCCGGGCTTAATTCAGAACACTAGGCTTAGCTCAATACACTAAGCTGGTGTTTTCTTATCTGTTTGGACATCTTAACTGCATTCTAAAGCAGCACAGCATTCCTTAGGACCACATTTTCATGCGTTGGGAAACAGTTTTTTTAATATCCTGTATTTCACCCACTGAGTTCAAGGCTACAGATGCATACTCTTATCTTTTCTCGTTCATCTTTACAACAGAACTTGGAGAGAACCTTGGAATGGCTCCTGATCTCCTTGTCATGTCTGTGACCCTGTGGGGGATTATAGAATCATAGAATCATAGAATTGGAAGAGACCTATGATTAGAACACAGGCTTCTTGGGTCCTAGCAGAATAATTATTTTTAATGTTTTTTAACCCAACTTTCGTCTTGAAACGGACCCAGGACAGCTTACAACACTGGCAGACAAAACTTAACATTTTGGGGGGGGGAATATACAGTCATTTTCCAAGGAGAAAGTCGGAATAAAAATATTCAAAATAAAATAAACAAATAAATAAACTAAGAACAATGACTTTTTAAAAAAGCATCTCACACCATTAAAAGGGAATATTAAAGCTACAAAACAAGTACAGTATACTTCTAAAAATTACACTCTGAGAAATGCAAAATGCAAAACATGGGGGGGGGAACCAAGTAGACTCTTTTATACCAGGTCAGTTTTAAATGCCTGCTGCATTGCCCGCTCCCCATTCCCTGATTATTACAGAGAAGCAAGTATTTTACATAGCACCTCCTGTGACTGAGGTCTTCTGCTACAACGATGCTTCCTTTTCAAGTAGAGATTATTTTAAAGCCTCTGACAAAAGGTTGAAAAATTTGGAGGAAAACTAAATTGCAGTAAAACAATGCCGCCAGCTTCTGCAAACAGTCTTGATCTGTCTTTTTTTTTTTTTAGGGGGGGCAGTGAGTGAGGGTGTGGAAGGCTTGAATTAATGGCAAACCTTGGCAGCCCCCGAGTCTTGATGGAGCACACATAGGCCCTGGGGTTGGGGGTGGTGGTGAACAGAGGCCCGGTTTATCTTAACTGGAGTCTCCAGTAGATGCTAGACTGATTGAGAGGGCATTGGGGGCTCATAGGCTGGGCTGTGAGTACACGTTGCCTGATTGTCTGGATGTCTCTAATGGCAGCTCTTAAGGGGATTCCTCTGCTTGTGCGCCATCCTGAAATGTCTAAATGGTTTCCGTCTGCAGCGGGAGATATTAGCCAGAAGCCCTGGAATCAGGGTAGTGCCAGGCTCTTTCTGAGCGTTGAAAAACTGCTTTTCAGACCCCATTCTCATGGGAAGATTCTTGTTATCTAAGCACATAACTTCTCCAAGTGCTGGTGGAGCCCAATCTGAGGAGCTTTTTAGGCAGATTCACAATAAAGGCTTTCTGTTTTTGGGTTCCAGTAGATCATGGAGAAGTGTGTGTGTGTGTGTGTGTGTGATATTTCAATACACTTCAAGTTGCCTCGATCAGAGAGAACCGGTTTAAAGGGAAGTTAGAACATGGTGGAATGATGTTTTTGAAACAAATTTCCCAGAATCCCTCTGCCAGCTTGGCCAATGACTCAGATGGTTCTGGTATTTGTAGTCCCGAACCTGAAAATCTTTTCCCCCAAACTCTGGCAAAGATCTTCTGCTAAATCAATCATAGGGTGACTGATGTGATGGGATAATTTAGCTGTGCTTTAAAAATGGTTTTGACTTTTACTGCCAAGTTTGCATGGCAGTGCCAGATCTTAATGCTAAATAATCTCTCTCGGCATGTTCTCTGCCCACACCAGTCACTTTTTTGCCCCTTTTGTTTGCCTCCAACAGCATATCAGAGCTGCACCAATATAATTTTCCTCCTTTGCTTGGGATTTTGATGCTTGTGCTACCAGGACACTCAACCGGACAGGAGTGTGAGTAGTTACAGAGACGCAAAAGTAGCACAAATGACTGAGAGATTCACAGAGACAGTTTCTTGTTTCACTGTACTTTATGTGTCGGGTGTTTTTCACCTCTGAAAATAATGGAATCAGTTTTGCATTCCCGCAAGTCTCCTTAAAACTCACACATGCATGCACACACTAAAGTGGTGTGTGTGTGTGTGTGTGTGTGTGTGTGTGTACGTATGCTTCACGCTATTATTCCCTGGAGAATGTCCCAGCTTCCTGTTGTAGATCTACTGTTGCAATTACGCAAAACACAATGCTTGTTGCAGTCAAATGAAAATCCCCAGGTGGGCAAATGCCTTTGTTAGGATTAAATATAAATCCATAAAATTATAAAAGCTTCTGCAAATATATTTCTCTTTTGGGGGAGTTGCCATTAAATTTTCCATAAATATAAACAACGAGCATGTCCTCAGCAACCTCCATAGGCAGGATCCGTTTGTGGGCTGAGGGACATCATCCTAGGATCTGTCATGCGCAGGAAGGCGATTTGAACCCTACTTAGTGCCGAAAGTGCTTCGTAATATTTGAGTGGCATTCCTGGGAAATGGTTGGGGCAGAATAGTAGAGCATTTGAAATATAGAAGGCCTTGGGTACAATTCTGATCATTTCCTTGACTATTGCTTTCCCTGTTTAGAATCTTTACAAGGCAACATGATGGAGATAAGAACAAGACTTCTGTAAGCCAACAAGGCACATTTTTTCCCGATGCTCCGGGCTCGTAAGGAGATCTCACAGAAAGAAATGAAAAGCTCGAACTTCCACCAAGATGTGGAAATAACTTTTGGGCATCAGGAATGAGCTGTTTTTCTGAGCAGTTGGCAGGTATAGGTAGTGGAATGACCAAAAGTTGGTTCTGGTATTGAATACTTGATTGATCTTCAGATGGCAGATGTTGACCCCAGAGGTAGTGAATAAAAAGCAAAACCTGTTGTCTTTGTCAGAGTCAACACCTGTCACTGAGGAAGCTCTATAGGATGTAAGACCTTTGAGAGTGAATTTTAGGGAATGCCAGAAGACAGGCAAGGGAGTGCCGGAAGCAGTGACAGCACCTCCATTACCAACTCTCACCCAAGGGAAGCCCACCTGGTGCCCTCCATCTTCAACTCCTGCTGATGGTTGATCAAACCATCTTTTTATTACATACACAAAAAACAAACAAATATATTACAGTAATTGACAAATACATTATTCTCACTCCATATTTTACGTATTTTTTGAGGCGAAAGCCAGGGTATGTATGTATCTTGTATAAAGGAATTAATTTGTTCCAAACCAAATTTCCTTTATACAAATTTCCCATTGTAATGCATTGAAAAAGGAGTATTCCCATTTTTATGTTGTATGGATTTGGCCCATAGGCGATTCTGTTAAGCAAATTTCTCCTATCTCTGGAATATTGTATCTTGTACAAATGTTATGTTATACAAGTTGTTTGTCATACAAGGGTCCACTGTATGTATGTATGTATGTATGTATGTATGTATGTATGTATGTATGTAT
>JAHTLZ010000277.1:2727705-2738215 GCA_023846285.1 Phrynocephalus versicolor | reverse complement strand
TGCCCATAAAAAGAGTGGTGTTAATTTACTATTTCAAAAATGTTATTTCGTTCAGGCTTAGTGGAAGATTGGAGACCATTTCTCTCTCTCTTTTTTAAGGGTTACAGAACATTGGGAGGAAAAACAGTGTGCTAGTCCCAAATTGTGACTAATGTTAATACGTTAGAAAGAGAATTAAGACGATCGCCTTAGCCACTGCTGCGAAGATTTGCAAGCTGTGCTTTGATGTCCCTGGGTGTTTGATTTAGGAACGAGAACCCGTGCAAATCCAACCAGCAGCCGGAGAAACCTTAAGGCTACCAGAGGCATGAGCAATAAGCATGAAACATGGGGCTGAATTCAATTTATTCCCTGCAAAGGTTGAGCTATGCTCACTTGGTTTCCGTCGGTGGGCTTGGGTTGGCGATGGATCCAATGCCGAGGAATCTGCTTTTCTACGGAGTGTGATCCTCCAAGCCTTTGCGTGGTCGGCTCTGATTGACAGCAGTGCCTCTCCAGATCTGGGGACAGATCCTTTCTCAGCTCTGCCTGGAGGTCTTTAGTAGTCCATGATGGTCACCCCTCCATTTGGCTCTGCCCTTGCTCTGTGGCTGTTTTTGGTTACTGTCCCGAGTGCCCTACGAGGAAAAGGACCATTCTATTTTCTTTCTTTCTTTTTTTAAAAAAAAGCCTTGAGTCTTCATGTTTTTACCATTTTAATAATAATACCTTTATTGTCAATGTACAACATGTGCACAATGAAATTGGCCGAGTCTCCCTTTCCCACCCCCACCCCTATCCCACCCCCATCCCGCTAGCAACCACTCAGTCTTATTGCACCTTGTGTACTTGACACAGAATGCACCAGCCCACAGGTCAGTTCTTCTATACTTGTCATAGAATTATTTCCCATTCAGCAGTCTAACAGCCCATGGATAAAAACTGTTCTTCAGTCTGTTGGTGTGACAGGCTATACTACAATATCTTCTGCCTGATGGTAACAAGGTAAAGAGGTGCTGACTGGGATGTTTCTTCAAAAATATCCAGTCTTCCCTATTGGAGGGCATTAAGATGGCATTTTATAAAGAGGCAAGCACTATGAAATATTTCCCGGCCTTGCAGACCCCATTATATATCTATATACAGTATCTATATATCTATATCTATATTATATATCTATATCTATCTATCGATCTATCAATCTATCAATCTATCGATCTATCAATCAATAGATAGATAGATAATTTTATTTCATAAAAGCAGAGATGAGGACAAATGACTTTTTTAAGAAAAGCACATTGCTTTATTGACTTAATTTATTGCAAGAGATTGTCGATGATCTGCAACCTCCTTTCCCCTGAGGAGGAGACGGAAGAGGAGAAGGAAGCCTTTGTCTTCCCCATTTCTCCCATGGCCTCCTCTCCTTTTGGTTCAGGGCCTCATTGCTTTCAGGTGCTAGAACATATTCTTGGAATGCTCGACCGTTGAAGGTTGCAGGCGTTAAAAACAATCCTGGACAACAGTCTGACAGAGACTTTTCCCCTCTGCCAATATATTTAGGGAGCCCATCACAGTTTAGAATTTTTTTTTAAAAAAGGAAGAAGAAAATAATTGTAAAGACTGTTTCAGAAAAGCACAAGGCAGCAGAATTAAAACACGGGTCCCTCAAGGGTTTTTATGAAAAGGGAACAGTCAAGGAAGGGCCTTGGTGCGTTTGCATCCAGATGGAATTGGTGGACGGCCGTGAGACTCTTATATCGCAAAAGTGCCTTAAAACCTCCTCCTGGGAGGCTGGAATGAAAACAGCCATTCTAGTAACTTTCACCAGATCATTTTGTGGATTTTGGTGCTGAGATTTAGATTAATCAATTTAAACCAGCCATGTTTTGTACTTGAGAGGTCCAATAAGAGGTATCACCCAAACGTTCCATTTTTGTAATCTTGGGGACCCCACGGCTTTATTCTCGTTCTTACACCCACTTTGGGTCACTCAGGTGTTTGTGGGCCATAACTCCCAGAACCCCCCCCCCACTAGTATAGCTGGTAGTGAAGACTTCTGGGAACTGCAGTCCAAGAATATTGGGGTGACCCAAAAGTAGTGAACTACTGTTCCACACGACCACGGAGCAAAGAGCTTTGCAGCTCCCGTGCACCCCTTCCTGGTGTCCCTTTCAAAGAAGTGGCATGGTTTATGAAGGTTGGTTGGCATGGTGATTAAACCACAGTGCTGTGGCCCAAACTCTCCTCACCAGCCGCTTCAATCCCAGGTAGCCGGTTTAAGGTTCACTCTGCCTTCCATCTTCCTGAGGTCAGAGATTCATTGAGCACCCAGCTTGTTGAGGGGGCAGTGTGTAGCCTGCATATTTAAACTGGGAAACTTAAATGGGGTGGCATAGAAGCTCCACCCGGTGCTATTTACAGGTCTTAACCAGTGACAAGACCTCTCCCACTGCTCCCCCCCCCACCTTCCAATTATTTTTGCTCTGCTTTTTTTCTGCTGTTCTTCCCTCGAGGAGACCTGACAGGAGAGAGAAGATGCTTCCTCTTCCTTTTGAAGTGGAGTGCTTACAACCCCTCTCCCATCCCCGCCTGATGAACAAATTAATGCAATACATCTCTCTCTCTCTCCCACCCCCCCACCCCAATTCACCTTCTCTCGTTGCTTTTGTCATTTAAAGATCTGTTGTAGTCTGCTTAGGATAAAGCAGCTTTCATCAGGCTGGGGGGGGGGGATGCCACTTGAAATATGAAAGGCTTTTACAGATCCTTCCCATCAGTGTCCATCAGATCTTTTTGATGCCACGCAGGCAGGGATAAGCTCTCCACACTGCCCTACCACCACCCCCCATGAGAATTATTGGTTCTCCTCTTTTTGCCCTTTCTGGTGCCAGAGGTAACAATGCTGTGCTTCACCTCTTCCCCCCCCTCCCATTGCGCTTTGTAAGCTGCGGTGGAAGGGAGCAGTGAGAAACATCCCATAATGCTGGGTGCCAGTTGGGAGATGCAGAGGCAGCTCGCAAAAGGGTTGGTACCTGAACAAATACGGTAGCCTGTTTATGTAATGGCCATGCCTCTTACATTGTGCTCGATGCTAGGGACACTATGCTGCGCTTGACATTTGGGATGGAGGGTTCAGTCAGATCGATTCCAACCAGCCGGGCACCTAGAAGAGCATTTTTTTTTACTGCCGTTGTCCCCTTTCCCCTCTTTCTCCTCGCCAGACTCCATCTTCCTTGGAAAATGCTGAAAAGCTCTTTTTTTTTGCATGGAGCTGTGAATCAAAAGGGGCCTCGGTCTGGGGTCTTAGAAGAAGCTTCAAAGCGCCACCCTCCCACCTGTGATGCTATCCTTTGAGGGGGACCATCCACTTGGCTTTTTGGTCAGAACTGACCCTCAAGTCCTGGGTCCAACTCTGGGTCCCACATCTTCTTCAAGAAGATCAACAAGTCAATAGGTGAGTTGAGAAGCACCACCCAGATGGGGAAAGGTCTGGACACCCAACCCTGCAAGGAATGGGTGACAATGTTTATCCCTGGAAGAAGACAGAGGGATTATTATTATTTGTTTATAAATAAAGGAGCCAAGGCAGCTCAAACAATTAATTACAAGACTGGATGGCCAATTGTCAGTAGCATTTTGATGGGGGTTCCTGCATAGCAGAGGGTTGGACTGGATGGCTCATGAGGTCTCTTCCAACTCTAGGATTCTGTGATTTTATGACTATTTAAAGATAAAACCAGTAAGGCTCAGTGAGTGATTGTCGGCAATTCATTCTGTCCCTTTCTAGTCTACCTTACAGGGTAGGTTTGAGGAGATAGTAGTGGGGAAGGAGAGCAAGATATGGTCGCTTGAACCTGTGGAAGGAAAGGGAAGACAGAAATGGAGCAAATACTGTACATTGATTAAGGGTAGTGCTTCCCACTGCATCAGGGTCACCTCAACAGGTTCCGTCTGTCATAGAATCATAGAATCCTAGAGTTGGAAGAGACCTCAAGGGCCATCTAGTCCAACCCCCTGCCATGCAGGAACCCCCGTCACAATATTTCCGACAGATGGCCATCCAGCCTCTTCTAAAAAGCCTCCAAGGAAGGAGACTCCACCACCCTTTGTGGCAGCATATTCCACTGCCGAATAGCTCTAACTGTCATGAAGTTCTTCCTAATGTTCAAATGGAATATCTTTTCCTGTAGTTTGAAACCATTGCCCCGAGTCCTAGTCTCTGAAGCCATGGAAAACAAACCTGTTGCCTCTTCAATATGACATCTTTTCAAATATTTAAACATAGCTATCATATCCCCTCTCAGTCTTCTTTTTGAAAGGCTCAACATTCCCAGTTCCCTAAGCTGTTCCTCATAAGACATTTCCTCCAGACCCTCAACCATCCTGGTAGCCCTCCTCTGCAACCGCTCGAGGTTGTCAACATCCTTTTTAAATTGAGGCACACAGAACTGGACACAGTAATCCAGGTGGGGTCTGACCAGAGCAGAATAGAGTGGTAGTATCACTTCCCTTGATCTAGACACGATGGTTCTGTTGATGCAACCAAGAATCGCATTGGCTTTCCTGGGTGCCGTATCACACTGCTGACTCATGTTCAGTTTTGGGTCCACCAAGACTCCCAGATCCCTTTCACAGGTACTGTCTTCTAGCCAAGTATCCCCCATCTTATATTTGTGCAATTCATTTTATTTACCTAAATGGAGTACCCTACATTTCCCTCTGTTGAAATCCATTTTGTTAGCTTTGGCCCAGCACTCTAGTCTGTCAAGGTCTTTTTGGATTTTCATCCTATCCTCTAGGGCAGGCCTGCCCAAAGCTGAAGAGAGGCTATTTATGGTCACCCTTTGGGTGCGATTAGTCAACCAATTACAAATCCACCTAATAGTAGCACTATCTATCCCACTTTCTACTAACTTCTTATCAAGAATACCATGGGGAACCTTATCAAAGGCCTTACTAAAGTCCAGATAAACAATATCCACAGCATTCCCCTCATCCACTAGGCCTGTAATTCTATCAAAGAAAGAGATCAAATTAGTCTGGGATGACTTGTTTTAAGAAACCCGTGTTGACTTCTTGTAATGACAGCATTATTTGCTAAATAATTGCAGATTGACTGCTTAATAATCTGTTCTAGGATCTTTCCAGGAATTGAAGTCAAGCTGACTGGGTGGTAATTATTTGGGTCCTCTTTTCCCCCCTTTTTGAAGATGGGGACAACATTAGCCCTCCTCCAGTCGATGGGGACTTCCCCTGTTCTCCAGGACTCCTCAAATATTATTGCCAATGGTTCTGAAATTACTTCTGCCAGTTCTTTTAATATCCTTGGGTGTACTTCATCTGGCCCAGGAGACTTAAATTCATTTAATGTTTCCAGGTGTTCCTGTACTACCTCTCTACCTATTCTATGTTGCAATTCCCATCCTACCTCATCTAGTCTTTGTCCCAGTGGATCTCTTTCTTCCTTTCTGGAGAAAACGGAGGCAAAGAAGGTGTTGAGTAGTTCTGCCTTTTCCTTGTTTCCTGTTAGTAACTGGTTATTATTGACACGCAGAGAGCCTACCATTTCCTTATTTTTCCTTTTGTTGCGGACAAAGCAGGGGTGGTAGTGGAGAAGTTCACAGCCACCATCTTAGTCGGCCACACCCACTTCCACAACCGTCCCACCCATTTTTCCCTTGCATTTTTTTGAAACCTAAAAAGCTCCCTTGCGCCCTCTGGGGGCCAATTAAATTTTCCCCAATTTTAAGGTAAAGGTAAGCCCCCCCCCCGCACTTATGTGGTAGTCGTATCCGACTCCAGGGGTGGTGCGGACCTGTGTTTTCAAGCCAAAGAGCCAGTCTTGTTCAAGTCCGTGGCCATGTGGTTGGCATGGCTGAACGCATTTATGTGCACAGAAACATGATTTACCTCCCCGCTTTTTACATGCATTTACATCCTTTTGAACTGCTAAGTTGGCAAGAGCTGGGGATAACAACGGGAGCTCATTCCACTGTGTGGCACCTGGGATTCGAACCGCCGAAGCGCTGACCTTGCAGCCAACTTTTCAGCACTCTACCTGTTTTACTCTTTTGTTAAAGAGGAACAGGGCTGGAGGTGGGAGCTCATCATGAGTCAAAAATGCCCCCTTGCCCAGTGCTTTTCAAGTGCTCCAAAACCAACTTTTTCAGCAATTAATTGAAAACATGTTGTTGTTGTTGTTGTTGTTGTTGTTGTTGTTGTTGTTGTTGTTGTTGTTGTTGTTGTTGTTGTTGTTGTTTATGATTATGGTGGCGGTGTGGGGTGGCCTGGAAGCATCCCATTGGCTGCCTGTTGTCCACTCTGGCTTTCAAGGAATACTGGAATAGAATCCCCCTCTCTTTGAGCTATAGAAAACCAGAATTTCTATCTCTATCTATAAGATAGTCTAAATAAGACTGTTTATCTATATCTGTAGCAACACTTTCACTTGAATGAGCGCGCCAGCTGCATTTCTCTTGGTACAGCACATTAAAACAACAATATGCATTATTTAGTAATTCCTTAGCCTGTCTCTCTCTCCAGACACCCCTGCCGCTTCCTCCCCTGGCTGTGATCCTGGCTTTGTCTTAATGTTACTGTTCCTTCTATGAGGCAGGAGCTGCATCTGTTCCTTGAATCCCCCGGGGTGGGGGGTGGGGAGAGGATAAAGCCCCCCCCCCCGTGTGCAAAGAGGGCATTGGAGGGGAAGGAAAAACCAAGCCATGCTTATTTATTTATTTATTTATTTGCTTAGGAAGGTGCATGGGTGACATTCCTTCTAGAGGCAAATTGGGCTGAAGAGGGAGAGGTTGCGGCCGGATCTTGGAAAGAGCGCTGCCGAAGGAACAGTGGCGGGTCCTTTGTGGGGTTACAAGACTGCATTGGGGGGGGGGTTACTTGGGCCCACCGTTCTCTGTCCCTGGAGGAGAGAAGGTGGGTGCAAAGTGGATCAGTCTGTCTCGGAGAAACGTGAACATGGCCAACTGAGTGCATGTGGCTGATGGAAGGTGATGGCTACAGAGACTAGGACTCGGGGCCATGGTTTCAAACTACAGGAAAAGAGATTCCATTTGAACATTAGGAAGAACTTCATGACAGTTAGAGCTGTTCAGCAGTGGAAGATGCTGCCCCAAAGGAGGGTGGTAGAGTCTCCTTCTTTGACGGTATTTAAGCAGAGGCTGGATGGCCATCTGTCGGAAATATTGTGATGGGGTTCCTGCTTGGCAGGGGGTTGGACTAGATGGCCCTTGAGGTCTCTTCCAACTCTATGATTCTATGATTCTATGATTCTATGAAGCAAGGCCCTGCCCCTCCAGGCTTTTATGGGGAAAGGTGGGAGTGCCATTTCACACACACCCTTCCCTGGGTGAGACTCTCCCGCTTGCCAGCGCCTGACTCCTTCCATATACCTGTGGCAGGCTCTTCCCCGAAGCACAGAAGACTGCAGGGATTTTCTCCTTGTTCTCATAAGAACACAAGAACCTAAGAAGAGCCATCATGCTGGATCAGGCCAAAGGTCCATCTAGTCCAGCTTCCTGTATCTCACAGTGGCCCCACCAGATGCGTCAGGGAGCGCACGAGACTAGATATCTGTCTCCTGATACTACTCCCCTGCATCTGGCCCTTGAAGGACCCTGGTTTTAAGCCTGGAGATGACACATCTCCATCATGGTTTGTAACCTGTGATGGACTTTTCATCTGGGAATCTGTCCAATCCCCTTTTGAAGGCATCCAGGCCAGATGCCATCACCACCTCCTGTGGCAGGGAGTTCCACAGACTAACAACGCGCTGGGTGGGGAAATTTTTTTTTCTTTTGCCTGTTCTTACTCTCCCAGCCCTCAATTTGAGTGTATGTCCCCTAGTTCTGGTATTTTGTGAGAGGGAGAAGAGCGTCCCTCTATCCACTTGACTCATGCCCTGCATAATTTTATGCATCTCAATCATATCCCCCCTCAGGTGCCTTTTTTCCATTACTCGGAAGAAGAAGGAGAAGGGCTTTGAAGGCTTGCTTTATGGCCCATACAGACACTTCCGCTTAAAAACAAGCCAACACAAACTACATGCCCAAAGCAAAGCCGTGCTTCCACCTCAGGGGGCCCTTTTGTGCCAGAAGGGATGAATGTGCTGCACAGCATCTGTCCATGAGTTTCCACCGACGCCACTGCATCTGACAATTTCTTTTCCCCTAAGTGGCGAAAAAGCCCTTTAATTTTTGCTTTTTTGGGGTGGCATGGCTGGTGAACCTTCCGGGTTGGGGGCGTCTTGTGCTTTGTGATCCTGCCTGGGTGAGAGCCCCCCTCATCTTCCCTGGAATGTCCACCCTGGCGTTGGCCCAGCGCCACAGCCCAGGAGGTCATGCAGTATTAATGGGGTGGAGACCTCTGATTTCCCCCTCGCTGATGCGTCCTGACACTTTCGACATTTCCTGAAGTGGGTGATGTTTCCAAGTGGTTGGGGGCGGGGGGCAGGCAGAGAGGAGCCTCCTTCCGCAACTTGGCTTTGACTGAAAAATTAATTATCATGGCACTTTCCTGGCCCTCCCTATTCTCAATCATGAGGGGCTTTTCTTTGTGAAGGGACAAGATCCGTCTGAATGAGGTCTGAATTAAAGGGGGGGAAATGCACCCTCAAATGATAAGAGAATGACAGGAGCATTAAGGAGGTCTACATCAGGGTAATGCGATCTAATTAGGCATTGATTATCTGCCCAGTTCCTCAGAAACAGTAAACCCTAACCTGGAAAGTGTTGCGTTTATGCAATTATACTAACAAATAGCTAGGTTTGCATCTAAATTGAGCTTTTCTCAATTTAATCATATCAGACAGGGCTCAGGTTTACCTTTGGAATTTCTTCCAAATAATTTCTCTCTCTCTCTCTCTTTCTCTCTCTCTCTCTTTCTCTCTTGCCTGATCTGGGAGAGGACCTCTGGTTACTCTCTGGTTGCTGGAATGGGTTCTGTCTTAGAAGGCAAATACGGCTAAAACCCTGTCCTAGGCTGAGCTTAGCAGTCCTTACTGATAAAAAGAGTTACTTCTGCACTGAACAGGCAAAGAGGCCCACAGATACATCTTGTGCATCTAATGTTTTGGAAACACTGCTGACGTCTTCTGTTCAAAATGTTATTTTTGAAAGAGTGTTTATTTGCCCCTTGTTTGATGCAAAAGTAGGAAGTTTTAACAACCCCCCTGATGGCTGTGCCGTTGGTTGGCTTGCTGTGACACACTGGTGTACAACAAGACCACTCAAAGTCAGTGCAAACATTTCTCCTCTGGCTTTCCTTTGGGGGCAGCTGGCAGAGTTGTGCCCAAAGTTGTTTGGGGGTTCAAAAGGTTTTGTAAGTGGCCTGGCTGAATGAGAAGGTGCAGGTTGCTCCTTACTTATGGAATAATTAGGAGGTGGCTTGCATGGATCAGCAACTGAAGGTTCGTGGGGAGTGTGCCTTGGAGGTAGGACATTTTATTTGTCCACATAAAGCATCCAGATCAATCCTTGACAGCTCTGTTTTGTGTGAGGGGGGGTTAGGTGGTGGGCTAGGGTTACAGAAAAGACATTTGGGAGACTTCAAACAATTGTTGCTACAGGTCAACCACTTGCATATCACCCACCCACAGATTCCTTGTGGTCACTCCCTCCCTCTCTGTTTTAGGGAAGAATTACACATTGAGAGAAAAGTGTATTTCCTGTTATGACAGTGTTTTCCCTGTGGACACACAATTCCTTCAAAGCTCCATTCCTGAGCCATCTGACTCGCAAACGACGCCTGTGTTTGTTCCCTGCCACTCGCTTGCTGGACAGTCCAGGAGTCAGAGAGGAAGCAGGCAATGACATATCTTGCTTCTCTGCCTCCCCACTTGCTGCTTTTGGAGTGTGATTGACGGGCAGATGAACACACGGACAAGGAGATTGAGTACTAAGGGGGATGTCTCTCCATATGCCCTTGCTGGCAGTGACGCTGTTTTGAAGCCAAGTAGAATATCATCCCTGGGAGCTGAAAATGGGATAATTTGCTCGTTTCCTTCCCTGTGAAGACTTGTAGGGGAAAAAGGAACAGAAACTGAACTTGGATCTGACACTGACCCTCAGCTGCATTATGTGGAGTCAGGTGGGTTTGCAGAACTACTTGGTATTGTTGGAAGATGATAGAGGCCAGGATTAAAGTCTTGGCTTTCCGCCCGGCTCCCGGCTTGGTCTGGGTGGCTTCAACGGCAGAGATGGGGAAATGACTACCTTGCCTTTGTGTGTCACTCGTTACCTTGGACTTTGATGATTTGGTGTCTTTTGTGTTATTGTGGAGCCTGTCAGCCTTGGTTATTTCTCCTTCTCCTTCTCCTCCTTTTCCTTCTCCTCTATTTTTGTTTTTGACGTGCAATTATTAACATTCCCTTCCCATCCCCAGCAGTAGATCCCATTAAGATTCTGCATCCAGGCAGTTTTAATTGTGTGCCGAGAGAAAGCTGGATTCTCCACCCTTCTGTATACATGTGTGTGTGTGTGTGTGTGTGTGTGTGTGTGTGTGTGTGTGTGTGTGT
>JAHTLZ010000277.1:2706181-2726364 GCA_023846285.1 Phrynocephalus versicolor | reverse complement strand
AAGGAAGGAAGGAAGGAAGGAAGGAAGGAAGGAAGGAAGGAAGGAAGAAAACCACACACTCCCAGACCCCCACCACTGCATCACCTCTGGAGGATGTTGGGTTCTGTAGTCCAAAAAGTAAACTTTTCCAAGGTGGAGGGCAAGCTAGCATATGCAGGTATAGTGGGTGTTGTTGTCAGGTTTGGAATCTTGGGTTGAATCCTGCTAGCTGCGTAGGCAGAAGGGCAGGGACTCACAGCAGAATAGCTTCAAATTCCCTAGACCACTCCACCCCTTTCCCCTCATCAGGTGGCACTTATGGTCTCAAGAACTCACTCTGAGACATTAATTGGAGAAAGACTAGAAACCATTTTCTTTACTTATCATTTTGAACAACTCTACAGCAAGCCGGTAAAAAATCCTGAACTGCTTTCAGCAACATGGTTATCGTGTGTTTCTGTCTTGCTCAAGAGAGAAGGAGCAAAACATTTAGGCATTCCCAGCTGCAAAGAAGAGGCAAGACCCACTTCTGTATCTTAATTAAATATCTGGTTCTGGTGTTCTGGGTTCAGGTGTTCTGGGACAGCCTGATCCTCTTTATTGCTGGCATCAGCGAAGAACCTCTCTTGAAATGGGATCAGAAAAGCAAAATTGGAGAGCTTGCCGCTTCCTTCTGATGCAACCCTCCCTGGGCTCTTTTCTCTCCTGGTTACCATTCAAGTTAATGAAGTGGCACACACGTGGTTTGCATGGAGCTTCTGAAATCTGTCTCCTTGCAGGCAGCTTGGCAAGGAAGCTTTCTGGGGAGAGATTTTGCTGAGTGGCTGGTGATCCAGCCGTGTCGGCTTGATAGCGTGCGACAGCTCCATGTGTTTCGGGGCCACTGGCTTCAGAAGGAAACAAAAACGAGATTAGCTGGACACAAATGCAAGAGAAAGATGGAACTCTCTGTCTGCTGGCCTTCTTTCCTGCCTGCCTGCCTGCCTGCCTGCCTCTTTCTTTCTTTCTTTCTTTCTTCCTTCCTTCCTTCCTTCCTTCCTTCCTTCCTTCCTTCCTTCCTTCCTTCCTTCCTTCCTTCCTTCCTTCCTTCCTTCCATTCAAGGGGCTCTCCTTGGATGGAAGGGATGCATCGCTGTGCCCAGTGATGTGGATGGAATTTATGAGATTGCATCAGCACAGGTATAGCAGGAGGGAGATCTTTGTGTGGAGTGGAAGGGAACGTGCCTAGCCATGTGTGTTCAGAACTGAGATTTTTCAGGTGGCCACTTCCAGAATCCTGCTTTCGCCCGATCGCCATTGTTCCCTTCCTGGGCAAGGTTGTCGAGGGGGTGGCCGCTGTCCGACTCCAGTCATACCTGGAGGTAAATCATATCCTGGATCCCTTCCAGTCTGGATTCAGGCTTCTTCGCGGGACCGAGACCGCCCTGGTCGCTCTGCAGGATGACCTCCTTAGGGAGGCCGACGGGGGGAGCTACTCCCTGCTGGTCCTCCTTGATCTCTCAGCAGCCTTTGATACCGTTGACCACGGTAACCTTCTGGCCCGGCTCGCGGAGGCGGGAATTGGTGGTCAGGCCTTGGCCTGGCTCCGTTCCTTCCTCGGCGGCCGGACTCAGCGGGTACAGCTGGGGGATGTCTTGTCAGCTCCTTGGACTCTCCCTTGTGGGGTGCCCCAGGGGTCGGCAATCTCCCCCGTGCTGTTCAATGTTTATATGAGGTCGCTGGGGGAGGTCATCAGGAGATATGGAGTTCGCTGTCATCAGTACGCTGATGACACGCAGCTCTATATCTCCTTTTCATCATCTGCAGAGGAGGCGGTTCGCTCCCTCAATCTGTGCCTGGAGGCCGTTCTGGAATGGACCAGAGATAACCAGCTCAAGCTTAACCCAGAGAAGACAGAGGTTTTGTTCTTCGGGGCGCCCTCATCTCGGTACAGTGGCCCCCTCCCTAGTCTGGGGGGTATCTCCCTCCAGCCTACAGACAGGGCCAGGAATCTGGGCGTGGTTCTGGACTCTGCCCTCTCCCTGGAAGCCCAGGTGATGGCCGTCTCCAGGGCTGCTTTTTTCCATCTCTGCAGGATCGCCCAGATCCGCCAGTACCTTGATGAGTCCTCCCTGAGGACAGTAGTGCAGGCCCTGGTGATCTCAAGGATCGACTATTGCAATGCCCTCTACGTGGGGTTGCCCTTGACCCTGGTCCGGAGGTTACAGCGGGTGCAAAATGTGGCGGCCAGGCTGGTGGTGGGTGCTCATAGATACGAGCACATCACCCCAGTCCTGGTCCGCCTGCATTGGCTTCCCGTTGTCTTCCGGATCAGTTTCAAGGTCCTGGTTTTGATTTTCAAAGCCCTCCACGGCTTGGGACCAGGATATCTGGCGGAGCGTATCTCCCAGAGAGCATCCGGATCCAGACCCACAAGATCATCGCAGGCGCGCTCACTGAGAGTGGCCACAACCAGAGAGGCGCGGAAACCGCGTACGCGAAACCGTGCCTTCTCTGTGGTGGGGCCTTCACTTTGGAATCATCTCCCCAGTGAGCTGCGCCTGCTGGAGTCCCTGCCTGCCTTTAAGAAGGCCTTGAAGACCTTCCTCTTTAAAGAAGCCTATGGTGACCTCATCAGTTAGTTTTTTTTCTCTTTGCTCTGTTCTCTCCCCCCTCCTCTCTGTTGCTTTTCGCTCGGAGGTCCTTCTACTTATTTTATGTGTTTTCAACATTGTTAGCCGCCCAGAGTTCCCGCCAGGGAAGATGGGCGGGATATAAGCCTATAAATACATAAATAAATAAATAAATAAATAAATAAATAAATAAATAAATAAATAAATAAATAAATAAATAGTTGTGCTGGGAGTTGGAGTCGAAAACCACTGAATAGCTCAGGTGTCCAGCTCCAGAGCCAGAGGGTCAGGAGTTCAATCCCCCCTTTTGGCTTCCTTGACAGGGGCTGGACAGATGATCCAAGGGGCCCTTTCCAGATGATGATGATGATGATGATGATGATGATGATGATGATGATGATAGGAATAGGAATAGGAATAGGAATAGGAATCTTTATTGTCATTGCCCCCTTGCAGGAACAACAAAATTTCTAGGCAACCACGGCAATTGGTATACAGCAGCTAGTTTGCACTCAAGATTTGTCATGCATGGTGGTGGCAGTGAGATTAAACAGAAAGAGGTGTGTGTGTGTGTGTGTGTGTGTGTGTGTGTGTGTGTAAAACATTGTTTATGTTTCCATGTAGAAGCCCTAGGCTACAGAAAAGTCTGGTTGCTGCTGATAGTTCTAGCAGGATATGTCACGAATCAAAAAGAATTAATGACACATTTTATAGAAGTCACTGTGTCATAAAATAACATTCTCTCCGTGCTTTCTTGTATGTATGGAGACCCTCATGTGCATGCACGGGGACTCCTAGGCTTAAACAGCCCCTCCCTCCCTCCCTCCCTCCCTTCTCTTTCTCTCCCTATGGCTCCTTCCTTCCTTCCTTCCTTCCTTCCTTCCTTCCTTCCTTCCTTCCTTCCTTCCTTCCTTCCTTCCTTCCTTCCTTCCTTCCCTTTCTCTCCCTCTGGCTCTCTTCTGGGATCATGTGTGTGTGTGTGTGTGTGTGTGTGTGTGTGGTTTCCCCTGGGGCTATATCCCACTGAGTTCACTGGGGTTTACTCCTGAGTCAACATGCATGGCAATGCCACAGGGAGCCCATCTCTTTTCTTCCAACTCCTTTATTATTATTATTATTGATAAAATTTGATCTATTTTTGTGGAAGGATGACTATCTGGCAGCAAGGAACAAGTCCATGCTTCCAAACCAAAGCAATCAAGTTGAGAGAATTATTCGCCTTCATTCCCCCCCCCCTTCTCTTCTGAAACTGAGAACTCCCAGTGTTCATCAACCACAGCCGCAAACTGCAACCATTAGCCGGGCATTTCTGTGCGCCAGGGACAGAGCGCCTCCTGCTTCCAGTCTGGGCAAATTCCTTGGAGAATCAACCCAGATAACATCTCTCTTGCCTGTTTTGGATTTCCAGGTAGATAAAACATTGGGTGGGATTAAATCTGAGCAAGGCTCAAATTTTTATCTTGCTAAGGGGACTTAGTAAGGGCTTATATTGTGGGAGCCCTCCTTGTCACCCGGAGCCCTGCTGAACATTTAATAGGCACCCCATGACTTCTGAGAGGCTTAATGGCAGGCTTAGCTGGAAACTTTTAAGGTTTAAGCCCTGGATGTGCCTTTAGGAAAAGCAGCATTTGAGTGTTAATGGAGCCTTGGGTTCTGCATCATTTCTTCTCATAATGAAGCTGCAGTCCTGGGAGGGGGTTTGCAATTGCAAACAGTCGGAGGAGAAGACCCATGGTATCAGTTGGGTTTTCATTAGCGGATCTGCTCTGGCTGGGGAAGCTGTTAGATCTGGGCCATAATGGTACAGCCGTGGACCACAAACAAAGATAATACCTGAGTGGGCAGAAATATGAAGATGTGTTGATAACCATGCCTGTCAGTTTATTATCTCATTTCCTGTGAGCTGTTCTTCATGTACCCATTTAATTAGTCTCTTTGAACTCCAGACTGCTCTTTTATGAAAAGTGCACGCAGCCTAAAATGTCTCTACACCAATGCACAGAGCATGGGGAACAAACAAGCAGAGCTGGAACTCCTAATACAGCAAAATAAATATGACATAATTGGCATCACTGAAACATGGTGGGATGAGACGTATGATTGGAATGTAGTCATTGGTGGATATAACTTGTTTCAAAAGAACAGGCCGAGTAAGAAAGGAGGAGGTGTAGCTTTATATATTAAGGACATTTACACTGCGGAAGTAATACAAGATAAACAGCAGGGGAAGCATGTTGAGAGTATTTGGGTTAAAATCAGGGGTGAAAAAACTAGGAGGGATGTCACTGTGGGAGTATATTATAGACCCCCAAGCCAGCCGGAGGAGTGGGATGATGCCTTCTGTGAGCAGATGGCCACACAGTCAAAAGGGAGAGATGTAGTAGTAATGGGGGGTTTTAACTATCCTGATATATGCTGGCAGTCCTACTCAACTAGGAATGCAAGGTCAAACAAATTCCTTACTACCCTTGCAGACAATTTCATGGTCTAGAAGGTAGAGGAGGCAACAAGAGGCAAAACCATTTTAGATCTGGTCTTAACCAATCAGGAAGACCTTGTAAATGGGGTCGAAGTGGTGGGATCATTAGGTAAAAGTGACCATGCCCTCTTGGAATTTGTTATACAGTTGGAAGGTGAAGCTAAGCATAGTCAGACAAGAATCCTGGACTTTAAGAAAGCCAATTTTTGTAAACTTAGGGAATTATTGGCTGTGATTCCATGGACTGAAACACTAAAAGAGAAGGTAGTCCAAGATGGATGGGAGTTCCTGAAAAGCAAGATATTAAAGGCACAATTTAAAACTGTCCGAACAAGAAGAAAAAATGGGAGAGGTCTAAAGAAACCACAGTGGTTTACTAAAGAACTTTCAACTCAGCTAACTTTAAAGAAAAACAAGTACAAGGAATGGAAAAATAGGAAATGCACCAAAGAGGAATATAAGCAAACAGCTAATATATGCAGGGGGATGGTAAAAAAAGCTAAAGCGCAAAACGAACTTAGACTTGCCAGAGACATTAAAGATAATAAAAAGGGTTTCTTTAGTTATGTCCGCAGCAAAAGAAAAAATAAGGAAATGATAGGCTCTCTGCGTGGCAATGATAACCAGTTACTAACAGGAGACAAGGAAAAGGCAGAACTACTCAACCCCTTCTTTGCCTCTGTTTTCTCCGAAAAGGAAGAAAGAGATCCACTGGGACAAAGACTAGATGAGGTAGGATGGGAACTACAACATAGAATAGGTAGAGAGCTAGTACTGGAACACCTGGAAGCATTAAATGAATTTAAGTCTCCTGGGCCAGACGAATTACACCCAAGGATATTAAAAGAACTGGCAGAAGTAATTTCAGAACCATTGGCAATAATCTTTGAGAAGTCCTGGAAGACAGGAGAAGTCCCCATCGATTGGAGGAGGGCTAATGTTGTCCCCATCCTCAAAAAGGGGAAAAAAGAGGACCCAAATAATTACGACCCAGTCAGCTTGACTTCAATTCCCGGAAAGATCCTAGAGCAGATTATTAAGCAGTCAGTCTGCAGTTATCTAACAAACAATGCTGTCATTACAAGAAGTCAACACGGGTTTCTTAAAACAAGTCATGCCAGACTAATTTGATCTCTTTCTTTGATAGAATTACAGGCCTGGTGGATGAGGGGAATGCTATGGATATTGTTTATCTGGACTTTAGCAAGGCCTTTGATAAGGTTCCCCATGGTATTCTTGCTAAGAAGTTAGTAGGAAGTGGGATAGATGGTGCTACTGTTAGGTGGATTTGTAATTGGTTGACTGATCGCACCCAGAGGGTGACCATAAATGGCCTCTCTTCAGCTTGGAGAGACGTGACCAGTGGGGTGCCCCAGGGTTCTGTTCTGGGTCCAGTGCTGTTCAATATCTTTATTAATGACTTGGAGGAAGGAATAGAGAGTATGCTAATCAAATTTGCAGATGATACCAAATTGGGAGGGGTTGCTAATTCCCTAGATAGAGGATTGGATGAAAATCCATAAGGACCTTGACAGATTAGAATGGTGGGCCAAAGCTAATGGAATGGATTTCAACAGAGGGAAATGTAGGGTGCTACATCTAGGTAAAAAGAATGAATTGCACAGATATAGGATGGGGGACACTTGGCTAGAGAATAGTACCTGTGAAAGGGATTTGGGGGTCTTGGTGGACCACAAATTGAACATGAGTCAGCAGTGTGATGCGGTACCCAGGAAAGCCAATGCTAGATTCTTGGTTGTATCAACAGAATCATAGTGTCTAGATCAAGGGAAGTGATACTACCACTCTATTCTGCTCTGGTCAGACCCCACCTGGAGTTCTGTGTCCAGTTCTGTGCGCCTCAATTTAAAAAGGATGTTGACAACCTCGAGCGGGTGCAGAGGAGGGCTACCAGGATGGTTGAGGGTCTGGAGGAAATGTCTTATGAGGAACGGCTTAGGGAACTGGGAATGTTTAGCCTCTCTAAAAGAAGATTGAGAGGGGATATGATAGCTATGTTTAAATATTTGAAAGGATGTCATATTGAAGAGGGAACAGGTTTGTTTTCCATGGCTTCAGAGACTAGGACTCGGGGCAATGGTTTCAAACTACAGGAAAAGAAATTCCATTTGAACATTAGGAAGAATTTCATGACAGTTAGAGCTGTTCAGCAGTGGAATATGCTGCCCTGGAGGGTGGTGGAGTCTCCTTCTTTGGAGGTTTTTAAACAGAGGCTGGATGGCCATCTGTCGGAAATATTGTGACGGGGGTTCCTGCATGGCAGGGAGTTGGACTAGATGGCCCATGAGGTCTCTTCCAACTCTATGATTCTTTGATTCTATGATCTCTTGCAACCATATGGGTGAGTACATAATATTTCTTCCCTGCTCCCCGAAACTGTTCCCTGTCTGGTTTAGTGGTCAGGACTGAAAGCATGTGTCATTTGCCAGTGTTGCAGAGTTTTTGATGTGTTGGTTAAATGCCTCTAGCAGTGCAGCAGAAATTCAGGGATTCCCAGTGCAAAACAGCTTCAGAGTAGACCACCCCTTTTCTTATTAACCGGCACTTACAGCCTCAATAACTGGGAGTTGAGTCATGGCAACTGGACTTGTTCTTCTTGAGAGATAGAAACGTTTCACTGCTCATCCAAACAGCTTCATCAGTATGAATAAAGCTAGTTGCGAGTCCTCTATCTTATAGTCTGCTTTGAGCTTTGTCCCCGTTGTCTGAAATAGGCTTATAAGATGAACAATGGCCTGAATAGGCTTGTTAGGTAGGCAACAGGTAATAGCTGTTGAGGGCATAAACATATTAGAGAGAGAAGATAGGTGTGCTTTCAACAATACCCAGACAAATCAAAACCTTCACCACCAAGGCCATAGCCAACGACCCATACTTTATGGGTTTCAGCACCTTAGGCCATTGTTCACCATAAGGCTGTTGATACTGTTGTCTACCTAACAAGCCTAGTCAGGCCATTGTTCATCTTATGAGCCTGTTTCAGACCAGGGTGACAAGAGGTCAAAACTGACTATAAGATGGAGGACTTGCACTAGCTATATTCAGACTGATGAAGCTGTTTGGATGAGCAGCGAAATGTTTCTATCTCTCGAGAAAAAGAAGTCCAGTAAATTACAAGACAGTTTATCATTTGTAGCAATATTCCATATTTCATTATACCATTCCTCCATCTTAAATTCTTGTTTCAATTTTCCAGTTTCTTGCTATTATGTGAGAGCTTCCTTACATTAAAAATTCAATTAAATAGTCTATAATACATAAGTCACAGCGAGACTCTTGCAGAGCTTCCCTCTGGGCTGATAGTTGGACCAACAGAGTTGGTAAAAATATTCAGTTTTTTAGAGTCCTTTATTTCTTTTGAAGATTCAGATCCTTTCTGGCATTGGGGGAAGCTTGTATTGTAAAGCAGTGTTCCCCAACCCCCGGTCCGCAGACCGGTGCCGGTCCGCCCGAGGAAATCCCCCGGCCGCCATTCCACTCCCCTCAAGGCAAAGGCGCCCAGAGAGAGACCCCGACCCCCAGGCCGCCCCGCGCCCGGGAGCCCGAAGGCTTTGGTGGAGGACTGCCACCATGGCGGCCCGCCCCTCCCCCTCCCCCTCCCCATCGCCCCCCCAAAGACTCCCCCCAGTGTTCAAAGATGGCAGCCGCAGCCGCCGCAGCCGCCGCAGCAGCCCCCCCGGCGGCGGCGGCGGGAGGAGGAGGAGGAGGAACCGGAGCAGGAGCAGTAGGAGGCTGCGCCCGCGCCCGCCCCCGGCCACAGCAGCGGAGGGCGTCGCGGAGAGGCCCCGGGACATGCGCGCGGCTCGGCCGGCGGTCATGAGGAGGGGGCGAGGCCCCTGCTCTCCTCCGGGGCGGTCGGCGGGCGGGCGGGCGGGGGAGGGATGAGAGAAGCCGGGCCGGAGCCCCCGCCAGGCCCCGCTGGAGGAGAGGAGAGGAAAGGAGAGGAGAGGAGAGGAGAGGCCGGGGTGGGGGGCCGGGAGCCGGAACACCGCCGCCGCTCCGCTGGGAGAGGGAGAAGGAAGGAAGGAGCGGCCGCTCCCGCCCCCCCCCCCCCCCCCACACAGAGAGAGAGAGAGAGGCCGGGGGCCCCGAGCCACCCCCAACCGGAGTGTGTGTGCGCTGGCCGTCCGGCCGGGCAGCGCAGAGACGCCACCCCCCCCACCGGCGTCTCTGTGTGTCACCCCTTGTTGTTGAACTACCCCATGGCTTTTGTTGTCCAAAGCTGTCTGTATTGGCCTTCCTCGGCCTGAGGCCTGCCAGGTGGTCTAGTGGGTGGTCTGGCAGGCCTCCGGCTCTGGGACCGACCGATCTGGAAGACGCCAATTGAAATGTGAGGCTCAAAGGCTAAGGGCAGTGTTATTTAACAAGGAGTGGTCTGCTAAAATACCCTTTTGTCTTTCTCCTGCAATTCCCTTCCAGGAGTTTTTTTAGCAGAGTGCATAAATTCTAAATCACCTAAGCAAGAGGAGGCACACAAGAAATGGCCATTTCACCTCTCACCTCTGGCAATTTAATATTTGCTAGGAAGCTGCACATTGTAAAGACGGCTGCTTGGTTGGTGCCTGTCTCCCGATTCCATCATTATGGATGCCTACGGTGAGCTGGGACCCATTTCCCATAAACGGAAAGAGATGTAAAGAGATGGACCATTTATTGATACCTTCCTGCAAACGCTAGAGATGGTGCATTGGAAAAGACTCTGCTTTTAAAATACAGTATGCAACCAGGGAGAGCTGCCTTTTCCATCTCTTTTATGCTTTCTTGTTCAAGTTGATCTGGCATGCTTCTTTTTCATGCACACAAAAAAGTGCCCAGAGCAGTTGATAGCACACCTAAAAGTAAACCAGGAAGTAAAGTGTAGGTGTGCATACAGAATGGCATGTACAATTGCTTTTTGGAAAGCCAGTCAACATTTCTGAGCTCTGAATCCATCACTGTATGCCATTGTAAGAAAGCACAAGAGAGATTTCAGCTAAAACATAAGCTCAAAGCAGAGAGAGAGAGAGAGAGAGAGAGAGAGAGAGGTGGGCATAAGTTGTCCCAAAAGCACCCTCACGAATCTGGTGTCTCTTATGGACTCTTCCAGAATGTTGGTTAGAAGAGGGTTCTACCCAGCAGTCTTCCAACTGAGAAGGATGACAGGACTGGAGGAGAACCCCTTTGGAGGACACAAGCCTGGAGGGGGCTTTTGGTATCCTCCACATGATGGGTTTCGTGGGACACATCTTATCCCTCTGCCATCCTGTATCACAGATCCCTTGCAGATACAAACAAGACCCCCTTGAAATGGCCGCCGGTAAAGAAGGAATCGTCCTCTCAAAATGGCAGCCACGGGGAGAAGCAACTCAGCAACACGAGCTCTGGCGTTCAGCTCATTCCCAAGCACCCGCGATGCTAAGCTGCGCCATGCGATTTTCTCCACCACATCCACCGCTGCGGCCCATCTCCTTTTGGTGCCGCTGGTGGGAGGTTGGAAGCTGGATGGCTCATTGGTTTTTAGTATGCCTCTCCAGTGGGGAAATAAATGTTGTCACACTGGGTGTCTCGGGGGGGGGGGCATCACGAGATAGTTGGGAAAGAAGTTGTCGCACGTAATTGTTCCTTGTCATGCAAATTTCATCAAAGGCATAGCCGATTCGGGGAGGGTACCAGGATACATTGTCGTAGGCGATGCAGGGAGTTGACCCCTTTGAACAATTTCAGATCATTAACGATGAGTCTTTGAGGGTAGGTCGACGGACAAATTGCAACATCCCAAATTGCACAACAAGCTGAGGAGAGGTGGAGAGGGGAGAGCTGAGGAAAGAACCAACCCTTAGCAATCAGCAAAAGGCAGTAAATTGTGAGCAGAATGCACACAGACCATGTTGAAGGTGGTCTCTTACCAAGCACAAGTGATTCCTTAAAGAGGGAAGTAACTTTTTCTAAAGGTTCAGAATTAGGTGGTGATTATTGAATGGTGACTAATACATTGGCTGAGGATGATTGGTAAAAACATCAGGTCTTAACAAGTGGGACCCATGTGTTTCTAGCATAGTGAAAAGGTAAAGGTACAGGTTCCCCCCGCACATGTGTTCTAGTTGTGTCCAACTCTAGGGGCAGTGCTCATCTCTGTATTCAAGCCAAAGAGCCAGTATTGTGCAAGTCCATGGTGACGTGGCCAGCATAGCTGCAAGAAAACACTGTTTTTCCTTCTCACTTGTTATGGTGATACTTATTTATCTACTTGCATTTACATGCTTTCAAACTACTTGGTTGGTAGGAGCTCTGCTGCGTGGCACCCGGGATTAGAACTGCTGAGCTGCCAACTTTGGAGCCAACAGTTTTCCGGAGCCTTAGTCCGCTGAGCCACCACGCCCCTCAGCATAGTGAAAATGGCAGACTTAATTTAACAGGCCCTCTCCATGGTGCTGAACCTCTCCCTAGGTTTAGCTCAGCAATCCCCAACCTTGGATCACCCAGGTGTTTTTGGACTACAACTCCCAGAAACTCCAATCAGCACAGCTGGTGGTGAAGGCTTCTGGGAATTGCAGTCCAAGGACACCTAAGATTGGGCACCACTGGTATAGCTTCAACTCCAAAGCCTGGAATAGACTAAATCTACCAGATCAATTACATTGAACGTTCAGTCAACACCCATTGAGTTAAGGGGGTATATTCTTATGGAGGAGGGAGTCAAGGAATGAAATATTGACCCAAGTGTCATATTAAATGTCCTGGATGGATAGTCAGTGAGTTAGGTCTCTGGCTACAGAGTTCAATTCTCCCACGGTGCCTCGTGGGAGAAGATCCAGCTTGGGTGGCCTTGGGCAAAGTTGCAAAGTCCCAGGGCACCCCCAGAAGAAAAAAAGGATGAAGAGTAACTTCTACCTGCAAAACCCTGAATAGGGTCACCACAAGTGAGAATTAACTTGACAGCATGTGATTATAATTATCTTAGAAGAAGAAGTTCATCCAGAGAAGGCTGCTACCTTTTGCAGGAACACAAATAAACCGTTAGCTAGCTAAACCTGTCAAGATCATAGGAAGACTTGCCAGTTTTCCGCAGAGCAAAAGATTTGGACCTTGCTGGGTTTATTTTAAATTGTTCTTGTCACTTCCTTCTTTCTCAAAGGACAAAATTGCTCTCCCCGAGGGTGGCCTGTTCGTGCCGGCAGCATTGCTGTCTTGTCTTTTTATCCTTTGCACATTTTCCATGGTAAATAAGTAGTGGTGGGGAAAACCAAGGGAGGTTGCAAACTGGAGGGGTGTTGTTGTCCTTGGAAGACCTTGTACAATTGTAGAACTGGTCTGGTGTAGTGGTGTTACCAAGTTACTCTGGATCGCTCTGTCTCTTTCTGCCAGATGTTCTTAGACTGCAACTCTCACAATTCTTGGGCGTTGTAGTCCAAGAACATCTAGGGAACCAAAGTCAGGGACCACTAGGCTATCCCACATTGGCAAGCTCTTTTAGGGCAGCTGGGCGGCTCTAACGCTATATCATTGCAGCCCTCCCATCCTCCCCCCCCTTGTCAACAGCTGGAGAAGACAGAAGCCTACCTCTTCTGAGGGTTGTTGGGTTGGCCCAGTGCTTCAAATCCTGCAAAGTCTCTGGCCAGGAACGTATGCAAAAATAGGAACCACAGCCTGCTGCTTTCTTGATGCTTCCCCCTTTTTTTCCTTTGTTAGAGTGATATAGAGAAAAAAACTGAAAAAGGGGAAAAATTATAGGCTGCAATGACGACGGAAAAACTTCACAGGGAGGGGATTATCCCCTTGATAATGAGAGAGACCTAGATTCCGAGGCTCCCTTGCACATGTGGGAAGAGGTTATTAAGACTAGCACTGGAGGAAAACTGCTTTTGATAATAGAAATAAAAATATGATTAAGGAAAAGCCCTGCAGGTAACCATCTGTCATGAAACACCATATATAGTTTCATTTCCAGAGCAATTTGATTTTGATGGATTCTTGCGCTCTCTTTTTCTCCGTGTGCATGAGCATGCGCACATGGGTTTCTGACTTTGCCTGTAACTTCCCCTTCCTTAAGGATCTTCCCGCGTAGTGTTGCATTTAAAGAAGTTTAACTAAGCCTCGGTGGTTAAACGTAACCCTAAAACATGCCTGGGGAGCTCTCCCTTGCAATTCCATTTCAGGTGCTTTTAGCGCCACAGATACATTCTGAAAAATTAACAGAGTCATAAAATATAAGTGCTGGAAGGGGGTGGGGTGGGGGGTAGAACCACCATCTCGTGCCTCACCTTGGGGGGATTAAACATTCACTCTGCAAAGCTACACATTATACGGGTCACTGCCTTGTTGGTGCCCATTAATAGCAGCTGTAGGTAACAGCTGGGAAAGTTATCGGAGACCTGTTTCCCATAAGACAGAGCCCTGCATGTACAATTTACTGAAAACCTTCCTCATTAAAGCCGAAAGCTCATGCCAGAATGCACTCCAGAAAAGGGACGTCGGCTCTAAATTCTGCATACCGAGCGTCCTCTTTTGCTCAGGGGCGCTCTTTGCAAAGTATTGATTCAAGTAATGAATCATGAGGTTGTTCTGAATAATATACCCGGGGAGTTTAAAAGGGATATATTTTATTTTTCCCTTATCCCAGCAAAAAAAAAAAAGTGAAGTCGAGGAGGAAAGGAATGTTAATTTTTTAAATAAAAAATAAATTTGCAAAAGCAAGTGGACGTTGTAGTTTCAGCACACATGAGGAGTCCTCAGTTGCACAAGGATCTACGTATCTGCCATAAGTTTAAAACTATTTTTTTAGTATTTTAAACTTAAACACCCCATGCCTGCCTTGTTGGTGTGGGCAGAATCTGGGAATTATAGTTCACCATGTAATTTTATTGTATTTCTACGTGAAAACCATAATAGAAAAGAATGAGAGATTAATTCTCCCATCCCCCCCCCCCCACACACACACCAGGTTACCTGGAGGCTGAAAGGGATGGGGCCAGTTGAAGCTCCTTTAACAGTGAATTCCATGGGTTCTGCCGTGAGGAAAGACCCGTCCTTGTGTTCTTGTGATGTGTACACCTTCTGAGGGCAGGAAATACAGCAGCCATAACGTTTAAGAGCCCTAAAGGGAATGCTTGATTTAAAAAAAATTCCCTTCACTGTCTGCCAAAGAACAAACAGGCAGTGCTTTTTAAAATTTAAATTTGAGGGACTTAGCAGATGAATCCATGAAGCTGTATTTATTTGATGCACAAATGAACCTGGATTGTTGTGGAATTTGGTATCTATAAAGGACTGGTCAGCCAGCCATGCTTCTTTACATGGGAATCTGTGCTAGCCTAGCTCTTCAGCATCTTCCAAGGATTCGTCCTTTTGGTGGAAATAAATTTTGTCTCAGTCAAAACTATGGAGGAATGATGGAGGGAAGGTGAAAAGTGTGTCAGTAGCAGTATTGTACCACCAAATGTTTGTAACTAGGTTTTAATCTTAGCCTAGTTTGAAGACATGGGCCTGATCCCAGTTCACCATCCAGACCAGACCAGTGCAATGAATTAGTAGGATGGATGGATGGATGGATGGATGGATGGATGGGTGGGTGGGTGGGAGGATGGATGGATGGATGGATGGATGGATGGATGGGTGGGTGGATGGGTGGGTGGGTGGATGGGTGGATGAGTGGATGCATGGATGGATGGATGGGTTGTTTGGTTGCCCATTTGGCTACCAAGGTCATTCTGGCTGGTTTACAGCGAGACAGAACAACAATCAACAAGATCAAATTTGACTACCCATTTATCAGCTAATTTGATAATCTGCTGGCCAAAATCTTGATGACTTTGGGTCTGTTCATCCCTGGTAGACAAACCATCCTGCTGCAGATTTTGGTGTCATGGAAGTGACACCACTACTTGTAATTGGAGTAGAACCACTGACTTGTGTGCATTTCCATGAATTTTTCATCGACTGTTCAAGGATTAATTCAGCGGGTGTGAAAGCTGAATGAGAAAGGAAGCCGGCAGGAATAAAAAAAAAAATCACTCACTTGAAAGGTGCTGGAGGAGAACTTTGGGGAAATCCTGGATGGCCAGAAGGACAACCAAGTGGGACCCAGCAAAAATGAAGCCTGAGCTCTCTCTGGAGTCAGAGATGCTGAAACTGAAGTAGTGTCCCTCATGAGAACATAAGAACATAAGAAGAGCCATGCTGGATCAGGCCAAAGGCCCATCTAGTCCAGCTTCCTGTATCTCACAGCGGCCCCACCAGATGCATCTGGGAGCGCATGAGACTAGATATCTGTCTCCTGATACTACTCCCCTGCATCTGGCCCTTGAAGTACCCTGGTTTAAAGCCTGGAGACGACACATCTCCATCATGGTTTGTAACCTGTGATGGACTTTTCCTCCAGGAATCTGTTCAATCCCCTTTTGAAGGCATCCAGGTCAGATGCCATCACCACATTGTGTGGCAGGGAATTCCATAGATTTACAACGCGCTGGGTGAAAAAGTATTTTCTTTTGTCAGTTTTTACTCTCCCAGCCCTCAATTTGAGTGTATGTCCCCTAGCTCTGGTATTTTGGGAGAGGGAGAAGAGCTTCCCTCTATCCACTTTACTCATACCCTGCATTATTGTGTATGTCTCAATCATATCCCCCCTCAGGCGCCTTTTTTCCAGACTAAAGAGGCCCAAATGTTTTAGCCTTTCTTCATAAGGGAGGTGCCCCAGCCCAGTAATCATTTTAGTCGCCCTCTTCTGCACCTTTTCCAGTTCCACTATGTCTTTCTTGAGATGCGGTGACCAAAGTTGTACACAATACTCCAGGTGGGGCCTTACTATTGTTTTGTATAATGGCATTATAATGTTGGCTGTTTTATTTTCAATCCCCTTTTTGATAATCCCTAGCATGGAATTGGCCTTATTCACCGCTGCCGCACATTGGGGAGACACCTTCATGGAGCTGTCCACCAACACACCAAGATCTCTTTCCTGATCCGTCACGGATAACTCAGAGCCCATGAGTTGATAGATGAAGTTTGGATTTTTTGCCCCAATATGCATTACTTTACATTTGGTTACATTAAAATGCATTTGCCATTTCTCAGCCCACTCCCCCAGTTTGGAGAGATCCTTCTGGAGCTCTTCACAATCTTCTCTGGTTTTTACCACACGGAAAAGTTTTGTGTCGTCTGCAAACTTGGCCACCTCACTGTTTATCACTGTCTCCAGGTCATTTATGAACAGATTGAAAAGCACCGGTCCCAGGACCGAGCCCTGGGGCACACCGCTTTTCACTTCTCTCCATTGTGAAAATTTCCCATTGACACCTACTCTTTGTTTCCGGGATCTCAACCAGTTCTCAATCCATAAGAGGACCTGTCCTCTTATCCCCTGACTGTGCAATTTTCTCAGCAGCCTTTGGTGAGGGACTGTGTCAAAAGCCTTTTGAAAATCCAGATAGACTATATCAACCGGTTCACCCAAATCCACGTGCCTGTTGACCTTTTCAAAAAATTCTAAGAGGTTTGTCAGACAAGATTTACCCTTACAGAAGCCATGCTGATTTTCTCTCAGCAAGGTTTGTTCTTTTATGTGTTTTAAGATTTTCTCTTGGATGAGGCTTTCCACCATCTTCCCTGAGACAGATGTAAGGCTAACCGGCCTGTAGTTTCCCGGGTCCCCCCTCCTTCCTTTTTTAAAAATTGGTGTGACATCTGCTATCCTCCAGTCCTCCAGCACTGTGGCCGTTTTAAGAGACAAGTTGCATATAACCGTTAAGAGATCTGCAATTTCATTTCTCAGTTCCCTAATAACCCTTGGGTGGATGCCATCTGGGCCCGGTGTCTTGTTAATCCTCAATTTATCAATTAGTCCTAAAACCTCCTCTCTTTTAACCTGTATTTGATTTAATTCTTTAGTCAAGAGGGGCGGCTGAGGCAGCGGAATCCGCTCAAGGTCCTCTGTCGTGAAGACAGACGCAAAGAACTCATTCAATTTCTCTGTAATGTCCAAGTCCTCCTTAACCTCCCCTTTTCCTCCCTCACCATCCAGAGGGCAAACTGGTTCTCTGGCAGTTTTTAAAGAAGCTTTTATTATTACCCTTTATATTGCTAGCCATGCATTCCTCAAAATCTTTCTTTGCCTCCCTTATCATCTTCTTACATTTCTTTTGCCAGAGTTTGTGTTCCTTTTTATTTTCCTCATTTGGGGAGGATTTCCATTTACAGAAAGACCTCTCCTTGCACTTTAGAGCCTCTCTAACTCCACTTGTTAACCATGCCGGTGTCCTCTTGGACTTAAATGAGCTCTTCTTTCTTTGTGGTATGCACTTGTGCTGGGCCTCTATTATTGTTGTTTTAAACAGGCTTCATGCACTCTGAAGAGATTGGATTCTTCTAACATTCCCCTTCAATTTCTCTCTAACTAGTTTCCTCATCTGAGGGAAGTTTGCCCTTCGAAAATCAAGGGTTTTTATGTCTGATTTGGTTGACACTCTTCCTCCGACATGCATGGCAAAGGAAATTGCAGCATGGTCACTGTTCCCCAGAGGCTCAGTGACATTCACATCCCTGACGAGGTCCTGAGTATCACACAATATTAGATCCAGAGTTGCCTGTTCTCGGGTGGGCTCCATGACAAGTTGCTCTAAGGCACAGTCATTCAGCAAGTTGAGAAACCCAGTTTCTCTTTCTTGCCCGGAGCTCGCATTGGCCCAGTCAATGTGGGGATAATTGAAGTCCCCCATGATTACTATCCTATCCCTCTTAGGGATAGGATGAGCATGGGTTCAAATCCCAGCTCGGCCCTGGAAACTCAGTGGGAGACAGTGACAAAGGTCAACCGTGGGCCTTGAAAATGCCATTAAAATGAGCGACTTTTGGAGGCCGCTGGATGGCACAGAGAACAGTAACCGATTAGCTGTAACTGGTTAAGGGAGGGCATTGTGGCGTGAACATCCCAAAACTTGCGGACTGCCAATGGTCCGTTGCAACCAATATGGTCTGAACAGCAGGGTATCTATGGGGTTTCACAGAGGCCATTTTCAAACCTGCCAGGAGATTCTGGGGGTTGACCCAGGAGTCTTGTGTTTTGAAGCGTCATGCTCTGCCCTGAGGCCTTGACACCCTCCGGGAGTCCTGAGTTCTAAAGCCACTGACTTCTGCCTCGGTGCTTACTTTTTCCTTTTGGTAGAGCTGCTCCCTTAGGAAACTCAAGATTCTGGGTATGTATCCTTTCCATTTTGATTCTGCAAAAGAGATGCATGTGAGATACTTTTTGGGTCCCGCGCCTCCCTTGCTTGCATTATTGCACCTCACCAGGGAGGCTGTCGCCGTTAACTGCGAAACCTGGGATTGCTTTTTTTGTTCTTTTTGTGATTTGCAAATGCTGTCTCTCCCTTTTTATTCTGCCTGCTTGGCGTTGCTTTAATGGTGCCGAGGCCAGCAGAAAGCATTCCGCAGCCAAGGACAGTTGCACATAATTCTTGGGAGAGCAGCAGAAATTAGCTTTTCCACTTAATTTCTGTTTGATATACTGTATTATGTATAAATATATATATTTAAATGCAAAGGGTGAAATGAATTTGCTTCAGCAAACGGATGTCTCCAGCTACACCAGTTCTTCGATCTTTCTCTGCTATCTCAGGGCTTTCCATCTTTGAGCATCCCGTTGTCTACTTTTTTCTCCCAAATGGCCCTGAAGTCTTCTTTGATCTCCCCAAGGCCCCCTGGGTCTACTTATAGGAGTGCGAGTGTGGCCGGTGTGGGAAGGAGGGGACTGCACCATGGCCCTTGAACTGCCCGGCTTGTCTGAGACAGTGGGATGACAGTGGAATGGCAGACCCAGAACTTTGCTAGGGCAGTGGTAGTTCTTGGGATGGGGGAGGGAGGGGTGGAGAACTTATCCCCTCACTTTTTTAATTGGTGGCCAGCGGACTACCTGTTGTGCAGGCCTGTGCTATCTGAATGAAAGGCCAAGGGGATCGTGGCCCCTGATCAAGGTTACCCAAAAGGAGGGCCAATGTGTGCTGTGGTGGCAAAAACAGAGAAGCATTGAATGAATGGCTTGGGAAGGCTGGGTCCAAATTCATTTTATTTTATTTTATTTAGAATATTTCCCCACCGCCACCACCTTTCTCCTTGGAAAGGAACGAAGGTGGCTTACAAGCATCGAAAGACAATATACAAAGTTGGAGGCAATGAGAGCACAGCAGCTGCCAAGAAATATGAAATACAACATTCAAGGCTACAAAGAGATGTCTTACGTATTAAAGTTATGAGCAATAAGCAAGCAAAAGGGGGGGGGGGAAACGCCACTCAGAGAGGTGGAAAACTAAACATGGTCTAGCACAGGGCTGTTCAGCTTTGAACAGGCCAAGGTCTACTTTTTCTGGCCCAAAGTGCCTGAAAAGGGCTACTAGCACTAAAGCCTCTACTTACGAATTTTATCCGTTCTGAGCACATGCTCCTAAGTAAAAACCTTTGTAAGTAGAGCAGCAGTTTCCCATAGAAATGCATTGAAAACCAATTAATCTGTTCTGGAGGGAACAGATTTCAATGTGCCATGGCCCTTGAACTGCCCCGCTCTGCTGAGACAGTGGGCTGGCAGACCCAGAACTTTGCTGGGGCAGTGGTGGTCCTTGGGGTGGGGGAGGGAGGGTTGGAGAACTTATCCCCTCACTTTTTTAATTGATGGTTGGCGGGCTACTTTTGAACCCTTCGTGGGCTACCAGTAGCCCGCGGTCTACCTGTTGGGCAGGCCTGGTCTAGCACAAGATTCATGAAGCTGTCCTGAACAGGTCTTCCTTTCCCATGTACTGAGTTAAGAGAAATGATTCAATTAGACATTGATTGTAAACCAGAGATAGCATTGTTATTCTTGTTAACTAGTAAAGATTATGATGTTAGAACAAAAGAATTAATAGCAAATCTTATGACAGCTGCAAGACTAATTATAGCAAGAAATTGGAAATCTAAAACAGATCTCAGGATGGAAGATTGGTATAATGAACTTTGGGATATAGCTATAAATAACAAATTGTCCTGTAGCTTAAAAGTCAAACGAGGAGAAATGAAGAAGGACATTTTTTATGATATTTGGGGAAAAATTATAGACTTTGTATTAGTAGAAGGGAAAGGGAAAGATC
>JAHTLZ010000277.1:2682347-2696978 GCA_023846285.1 Phrynocephalus versicolor | reverse complement strand
ATTTGCCTTCCTTTTTTTTTCCCGGTCTGGCTTTGTAAAGGTGAGTAGAGTCTGTGTGTTTTCCAGAGTGGAAGTAACGTCTTTGTCACTTAGCTTTTTGGAACTCTGCCACGGGTAAATGAAAGATTTTGCTGGTGCCTTATATTTCTTCGGTACAATTGCACTAAAAGGGCACCGTGACATATTGTACAGACTGTAATGAGCTCTAAACAAGAAGGAAAGGGAAGCGTGGAAGGTGGAGGAAGCTTGCAGGGGCGCCTGACAGAAAGACCTGGCTTTTCCTACAGACAGAGATCGTTCCCTCCCTGGAATAGTTTTGGCCCCCAAAAGGAGGAGATGGAGTCAGAAGCCTTGGAAGGCCAGGGGCAGTTTCCATACGGCAGAACGGAGAAAATGTGCCAGCTGTGGAAGTTTGAAGAAGTTGTGGAAGTTTTTTGGTTTGGCAGACATGCTGTTTGCCGGGAGAAATGTGCCAGCAGAGGGATCTTCCAGCAGGATTTATGGTGAAACCTACCAGTAGAAGCGCAAGAGAGGAATTAGGATCCCATCAGATACAAATCTCTTCCTGCCTAGGACTGAGCTGTTCAACCAGCACAGGTTTCAGGCAAGAACAGGGTGGGCGGAAGTCACTCCCAACATCGAAAGAACAGGGCAGTTTGGATTCAGCTCAGCTTCCCCTGATGTCGCATCTTCTTGTTGGCCTTCAGCCATCTGAGCTGGTTGGAATCGTTGCACAGCCAGATTGAGGGAGAAGCAGGTATGTTTCCTCCTGAGGAGTGAAGGTTTTCTGGAAGTCAAGCCAGACAGCAAACAGGAATCAGCATCTTTTTAGTATCTGGAATCTTGTTGGTACCATAAATTAACCTACTGGGCTTTCAACCCAGTTTCTGGTGGGAGGGGGGGGGGAAAGCAGGATATAAGTAAAATGAATCCAAAGAAATAAAAGGAGCATGTCACCTTTAGACGTTTGTGAAGATTCTCTGTCATCCAGATGAGGTAACCTGGAAGTGGACTCATAGCAATGGGGCAAGAAAAAAGTCCAGTTGTCATGACTCAACTTCTGGGTCTCCTTTAGATGCTTTAGCATTTTCTGTTGGGAGAAAATCTGTTCCCTCCCCTCAAAACCTCCCGTTACTGTATTCATTTCATGGGTTGGGGGTGGATGGGTAGTGAGATCTCCCTCAGTCCCAAGGGGCTTCACATGGGAGAGGTGATTTTTGCTTTAAACAGGCCTGCCCTCCGAACGAACGAACAAACGAATGCACGCATGAATGAATGAACGGGCAAATGAACGAACGAACAAACAAACGAACGAACAAATGAATGAACAAATCATTCAATCAGTCAACCAACCAACCAATCAATCAATCAATCAATGCCCCAAAATCAAAACTGGACACATCCACAGAAGGGTTTTTGATCATCTGATATAACCATCTTTGAAGAGCGTCCTGTGGAAGATGGGTTAGGGTTGTTTTCTGTACCCTTGCAGGCTAGGAATCCAGACTCATGGATTCAAATTTGGGCCAAATTTGCTGATGGCAATTGCTGTTTGCCCAAGAAATGAACACCTTTCAAGGCCTTGGTCTTCCCTGCACTGGGGCAGAAGCTGGCTTGCTAACTCTTTAGGGCAATCTGGATCTCCTTGCTGTGCCAGCAGGTTGAATGTAATGACCTTCGTGGTTTTCCCCTGCTCTACGAGTCTGAGATTTTTTTCTTTTCTCTCTCTCTCCCCCCCGCACCTCCCAAGCCATATCGTCCATTTCCAAGCCTGGTGCCACCTGTCCCTGGTTTGGGGTGTGTGTAAATATCCCCATTCCTCCCAGGCCCACAGATGTTGCCTGTCTGCCCTGATCTAGCTGGACAGTTGCTTCCCCATTGTTCCTGCACCTATTTTTATTTATTCCTGGGAGTGAGCCCTGCCGTTTCTGCTAAAAATTCTGCTTGCAGCCACTATGTAAACAACAAAAGGTAAAACAGTATTAAAAATGCATAACCACATGCAATGAAAGATGAAAGGATCAAGACAAGAGATTAAACATTCACTGGAAAGGCTCAAAGTTTAGCGAGATGGAGAGAGTCCATGGTTCTGCAGATCCATTAAGCCGCTCAACAATCAGGGATTCTTTCAGGAGAGAGTGGGCGACCCTCAGGTGAGGCAGATTTACCTGGACAAGATGTGTTTTGCTGCGAGTATAAAGACAAACCTCTGTATCCTGGTCAGCCAATCACTGTGTGTCCCCCTTTTTGTGCTGGGATGCTCAGAAGCCTTTGAATGAGCTTGGGTCCAGCCATTGAAAGCAACAGAACCTCCATCACATCATTTCTGTTTCAGGAGTGGAATAAAAAGCAAGCATTTGAGATTAGTGTCTTTACCTGTATGGCAGCGGCCTGCAAACCATTTAGCCCAACACAGCTGTTGCACCTGAGTTTTCAGAACACGCTGTCGGAATTTTAAATCAAGGCACTGCCCTTGTTGAATGGCTGCTGTGTTTTTCAAATGTTAATGTTGCTGAAATATTATGCTTTTTATACATGGACGAAGATTTTACAGAATAGGAAAGAATCTCAAACCAGGACGAAGGGGGTGAAATTAAATGCATTCGTGCACAGATACCTGTGTCTATCCCACCATTTCCACTCCATGAATGGCTCTTCTCTGCTGTTGGATTATCTGTTTTAAATATTTGAACCTGGATTGTGCAAAATGCAGGCTTTAAATAACACAACCAACTTATCCTTGACCTAGGGTGGGGAAGATGTTGTTCTCCAGAGATTTTAGGTCATTTGAAGGTAGCTTTTTGAGTGAGCTATGAAACTTTGCTTTCTAGTTACACAGGTGAGGCAGGCTTTTATATTGTTTCACAAACCTGCAACACCCGTTTAGCAGAGACAAGACAAAGGTGCTTGCTTTCAATGGGTGGGTGGCGGATATTGAGTGTGATATAGCTGTGTCCTATAGACTTGCACCCGTTATATGCTTCCAAGTTACTTCTGATTTCAGGCAGCTGTAATCCCGTCTTCAAAATATAAGAGAAAAGCAAGGACTGATCTGCCATTCTTGTTCCCCTCTTGAGCTTCCATGGCCAAACAGGGATTTGAACCCAGGACATTTCAGGTTAGGGGTGGATCAAAGCCATTTGAAGGGGCTGTGGTGTTTGACTATAGTCACACACACAGACACACACCAACAAATGAACACCCTTATATCGAGGGGCCACTACTGGGTGCATACCATCTTTTGCCCAGTTGGATTGTGACATCTGCCTTTGTAATGGCTTCTGCTGCTATCTTCTAGTCTGGCTCTCATCTGCCCCTCCCCCCTCCTCCTCCCCCAGGATTTTCATCTGCTCCCCTGGCTTATGTGCTCTTTATTATACTATCTGCATTTGATTTATTTTATTTTACTTTGTTTTAGGTCATATTCTTTATCTATTATTTCATTTTATTACTTTTATTATTTATTAGTTATTTGATTGTAATTACAGGTGTCTGCTACATGCTTTGTTGTTTTGTAGTTGTTATTTGCTTTGTCGATTTGTAGTTGTTTTGAGGTAATTGTTTTTTGTTTTTTGTTTTTGTTCGGTCACCATGTCGGCAGGGACTCCTATGGTACGCTTGGAGTCGTAGGGTTAGTCAGGTAAGAAGAACTCGGGTCAGGCATCTCATGCCTGTCCCACGTTCTGACTCCCTGACTCACTGCCATGTGTCCCGGAGCCACCCCACCAGTGCCTCCAACCTGTCCTGCCTCCTTTTGAACGCCAGGTCGGTCCACAATAAGACTCCGGTCATTTATAACGCCATCATCGATGGGAGGGCCGACCTGGCCTGTATTACGGAGACCTGGGTGGGTGCAGAGGGGGGAGCTTCCCTCACCCAGCTGTGCCCGCCTGGGTTCCTGGTTCAGGGAGTGGGTAGGTTGGAGGGTCAAAAGGGGGGGTTGCCATTGTATACAGGGAATCACTTTATGTCAGCAGGGCCTCGACATTGGTCAGTCCGGGGTTGGAATGCCTTCACCTGTTGGTGGGACAGCGGGACAGATTTGGCATTGTGCTGGGCTACCGAGCTCCCCGCAACCCTGCACAATCCCTCCCAGAGCTCACGGAGTTCATCACAGCGGCACTGTTAAGGTCCCCCTGCCTTTTGGTTGTTGGGGACTTCAATGTGCAGGCTGCCGGTGGACTATCTGGTGCTGCTCTGGAATTCATGGAGTCTATGACCTCCATGAGCCTGACCCAGCATATTTCTTGCCCCACCCACAGGTCAGGGCATACCCTTGACCTGGTATTTACCTCCACGGTGGGGGATTCTAGTCTGGAGGTGGGGGACATTGTTTTCTTACCTGTGTCATGGACAGATCACCACCTGCTGTCTTTTTCCCTGTCGGTTGCGCCCCCCTCTGTGGGGACCTTCAGCTCCTTGTGTGGGCCTGCCCCCAGAGGCTTCTGGACCCTGCCCGGTTCCAAGATGCCTTCGGGGAGCTTCCTGGTGGCTTGGCTGATGATCCGGCCAAGACTGTGGCTGATCAATGGTTTGAAACAGCTTCCCGTGCCGTCGACTGGATCTCCTCTAAGTGCCTCCTCCGTGGCAGAGCTCGACCTTCGCCGTGGTTTATGGCGGAGTTGAGAGCGATGAAGCAGGAGGGGAGGAGGCTGGAGAGCAGCTGGAGACGAAGCCGGACGGCATTCAATAAGACTGCAGTTGATATCCAGACTAGGCGCTATTCTCGAGCGATCAGGGAGGCTAAAACATCCCATTACTCCCTGAGAATTGGTGAGGCCTCGAACCGCCAGGCAGAACTTTTCCGGGTGGTCCGGGACCTCACCAATCCTAGACTGGCGAGGCCTCCTCCTACTGAGTTCAGTAGTGAGAATTTTGCAGTCTTTTTTAGATCCAAAATAGAGGCCATCCGGGCCAGCTTCGAATCCAGTTGCACTAGCCCTCCCTCGCCATCCCCTGTTGCTGCACCCCCTCAGTCTCCTCAATTGGTGGAGTCTGGGCCTGTTTCCCCTTTGGAAGCCTCCACGGCAATTGCCCATTGCCGGCCCATGTCCACCCCCTTCGATTCTTGCCCCGCCTGGCTCATAAAACCTGCCGGAGGGAGTATGCCTGAATGGGCTTCTGCCATCGCCACCGCCTCCTTCAGCGAAGGGTCTTCCCCTCCCGGTTGAAGGAGACGGTGGTAAAGCCCTTTCTAAAAAAACCTGGCATGGCATCGGACCAATTGGCTAACTATCGTCCGATTGACTTTATGGGCAATGTTATCGAGAGGGTGGCCGCGATCTGGATTCAATCCTTTCTGGAGGAACATCAGTGCCTTGACCCATGCCAGTCCGGGTTCAGGCCGGGCCGGGGGACCGAGACAACTTTGGTCGCCCTGCAAGATGAACCTAATCCAGGCAGCTGACAGGGGTTGCTCTACCCTGTTGGTTCTCTTGGATTTGTCAGCGGCCTTCGATACTGTCGACCACGGTATCTTACTGGACCGGCTTTCTGGGGTAGGTATCGGAGGCACTGTTCGCAGTTGGCTCTGGTCCTTGGAGGGTCGGCCCCAGTATGTGCAACATGGAGGAGAGTTGTTGGCCCAGTGGACACTCCCTTGTGGGGTTCCGCAGGACTCGTCTCTCTCCCTCATGTTGTTCAACATCTATGTAAGACCACTGGCTGAGGTCATTCAGAGATTTGGAGTCTGCTGTCATCAGTACGCTGATGACACGCAGCTCTATCTCTCCTTTTCCACCTCTGCAGTGGAAGCTGTCCGGACTCTCGACCAGTGCCAGGGCCAACAGGCTCAGGCTCAACCCCGAGAAGACCGAGGTGATGTTCTTCTGGAGTTCTCCGTCTGGATATGTAGGCCCTCTCCCCAGTCTGTAGGGAGTTTCCCTCCAACTGGCGGACAGGGTTCAGAATCTGGGCATGGTTCTGGATCCGGCGCTGTCCTTGGATGCCCAGGTGATTGCCGTGACCCGAACCGCTTTCTACCATCTACGCCAAATTGCCCAGATCTGCCCATATCTAGATGGCAACTCCCTGAGAACTGTAGTGCAAGCGCTGGTGATCTTGAGGCTGGATTACTGCAACGCTCTCTACATGGGGTTGCCCTTGACTCTCCTCCGGCGTCTGCAGAGGGTACAAAATACGGCCGTCATGACTACATCACCCCAGTCCTGGCTCGCCTGCATTGGTTGCCCATTGCGTCCCAGATCAGATTCAAGGTCTTGGTTTTAGTTTATAAAACCCTCCATGGCTTGGGCCCGGACTACCTGGCAGAGCGGATCGCCCAGCGATCAACCTCGGCCCAACCAGTTTGGCAGTCATGAGCGCACTCACTCCAGGTTGTCACCCCCAGAGAGGCCCAGAAAACCTCCACCCGAAACCGGGCCTTCTCGGTGGCTGCCCCCTCTCTGTGGAACAGCCTACCCAGCGAAGTGCACTCTGCAGAGTCCCTGTTGGCCTTCCGCAGAGCGTTGAAGACCCTGATCTTCTGTGGGGCCTTTGGTGACCTGTTTTAGTTTTCTTTTTTCTTTTTTTGGCCCACCATCCGCTTACCAGTTCAGTTAGTGAGTGCTGTGTTGTTGAGCCTCATACGTTTTTATGTCAAGGGTGCTATTTGTCATATTTGTCATATTTGTTTAAATTTGTCTTGTCTGTTTTTGTATTGTATATTAGCTGAATTTATCAGCTCATTGTAAGCCGCCCAGAGTTCCCACGGGAAGATGGGCGGGATAGAAATTCAATAACAAACAAACAAACAAACAAACAAACAAACAAACAAACAGAACACTGAATCCATACACAGCAGGTGAAAGGAATGTAAAAATCATATATAAACAACAGACACGTTGGGAAGTAAAATATTCTTCATGAACTAGAAGCAAAATTGTAAAATTTCCAGACATGTTAAAGCTTTAGAGGAAATAAATCCCACAACATATCTTTCGTGGGAAAATCAGACATTTTGGGGGGAAATGAGAATGTACGCAATTCTTTTTTTCTTTTCTTCTCATATCAATCTTTACTGCCTTAAGCAATATAAAATGCTTCATTTGTAGCTTGGGAAGCATATAAAACCAGCCCATTGGGCATATTTATGAGGTTTTAAAATGCAAAAGCTTTTGTTCAGCCCAAGCAAACTTGAGAACATACCGTGTGCTAAAGAGAAATCTGCAAACTCTTTCACTGTTTCTCTCATATAATATGTAGGCAGCCCCCACACTAGATGCACCAACACATCATCTGTCTATGCGCTGCATACGTGGACTAAATGCACAAGGGTCATAGTGGCCTCATTTTGGTGGACTGTTTTCCACACAAATCCCTCTACGCTGTCCCTGGCATTTTAAGAAAGTAGAACTGTGCCATGGGAAAAAAAATCAACTACTTCTGAAAGAGAGAAGCTTTTGTTGAAATCTTTTTTTTTTAAATGTAGCTCAGAATTTTGAGCTCCAAAGGCAATCTGAGATCAAAGACGCTGTTTTTATTGCAATCAACTCAGAGAGGAAGGGAGAGTCATGAGGGTAGGAGACTGTGGATGATGCTACAACACAGTTTGTTACAGTGAAGGGACTGAGCTCACGTGGGCTATGAATCCATGCAGTGTTTTAACCCGGACCTTTGTGGAGCTGTCCCAAGTGCTGAAACTCTTGCAAAGACAAGGTTCGGCCCTTTGGATGGCTTCTGTGAAATTCAGTCTTGGGTGGTTACTTCACGTCCTTCTTTGTTTCGCAACTAGTTTTGTGCTGTGATTGGTCACAATCACATGGTTTTGTCTCTGTTTCAGTGTTCCCATGGTTGTGATAACTTGTCTCGTGACAAGTGTTACCTCACGGTCTTGTACCGTGACAAACACCAAATTTGTCTAGCTTCCTTTTCCCTTTTTTTTGGGGGGGGGCTTAAAATATTTGTTGATATTTCACTTCTGAAAAGTCAACAAACAAACAAACAAACAAATAAACCCCAGACATAGTTTTCTGAGAGAAGTGAATGTTTTGTTGCGTGACAGTAGTTACTACATAGTGTCTTGTATCAGAACAGAAAGTGGGAACAAAGAGTGACAAGGGAAACCCCTACTTAGCACCAGGTACAGTATTGTCACACTTAGTTCCCATTCTGGGGGCATGGTCGAGACAAATTTCAGTAGTTGCGCGACGGACATGAAGTAACACTTTTTCTACCTCTCCTAAGCACAACACTAACAGAGACAAAACGGTCATGAAGTAACCGCCTTAAAGCTGGAGTGGATTTGCTGCCCCCCTGGAACTGGAGTCATGGGCCTCCCTTGCCCTGGAGCCAAAGAAGAAGAAGTCTCCAGTGACAGGGCCACACAGGGTGGATCTTTTGTCCCAGGAACTGAAATGTTTCTTAACATTCCTCTCCAGGGTCCACTTTAAACATATCATTTTGAAATTCTACCTGTCTTCAAGGCCATTTTCTTTCATATTCACAAGTCCTGACATTTCCAGGTCCTTGGTAGGGGAGGATGCATCAGTCTTATCAGTTTGTTGTAATGTTTTGCCCCTCTGATTATATTCCTTCATGTTACAGATCCCTCTGTATGTCCATTGTAATTGAAAGGGATATTGGGCAGATCTGATCTATCTCGATTTGACATATGCCGTCTTTATCACAGCCTTGGTGTCATTAAGAAAAAAATTGGTATCGATCCCAGCCCATCCTCCTAGATTGGGCTGCAATTTTTCTTCCTGGCCAGTGGAATATAAATCAATAAAAAGCAGTTGCTTCCAGGCCCTTGCCCTGGTACAGACGCTATCATTTATATATTGTAAATCCAATGATGGCTGATCAAATCACTACTTCCAGTGTTCAAAACGGACATGATTGAATTGCCAATAAAAAAGATTTTGCAGTAAGGGAAGGAGGACTGTCACCATGAAAAAGAATGGGAACGTACATGAAAAATATGGGCACCCTGCCCTGTCCTTTCTTTTCCCCTGGCATCAAAGAAAACAAAATAACCAGAAAAATAATATTTATTTATTTATTTATTTATTTATTTATTTATTTATTTATTTATTTATTTATTAGACTTTTGTACCACCTATCTAGCAAATAGCTACTCTGGGCGGTGTACAGTCGAATCAATATAAAAACAAAAGAACAACAAAACTAAACAAGCAAAAAACCTAATAGAGGAATAATAAATTACACATAAATATAAAACACTATAAAACACCCATCGACTCATGTGGAGCAACAATCAATAAATCACATCCAAAGTGCAGCCTCTCTTTGTCATTCATAACTGCGTGTGCCTTGAGAGAGCGTTAAACCACCCCCTGTTATGGGTGGCTTTCAGTGCATTAAATTCGGGGTGGGAAGCAGCAGATCAAAAGAATTTGAACACAAATGCAAGAGTGGGCAATATCCTTATAGACTACTAAAAAAAATTGTATGCAAGGTTTCAGGGCCAAAACACCCCTTCATCTTCCTTTTACCCATGTGAAGAAATTCAAGTCCAAAAATTCATGGCAACATGGATTTCACCAGTTGAGTTCTTAGATAAGTCCAAGAAGGTTTCACCAGGATTTCTTTCTGAGGTGTAAATTAGGAGAGATGCGAGAGGCAGTGACTGCTGTTTTAAGCTGTCGCAGTGGTGGATTGGAAGTCACACCTGCAGTTCTTCAGACAAAGAAGCCCGGGCTGGGGATGTACATTTTAAAGGACTTTGGTGACCCAGTGGTGTACATAAGAACATAAGAGCCATGCTGGATCAGGCCAAAGGCCCATCTAGTCCAGCTTCCTGTATCTCACAGCGGCCCCACCAGATGCGTTTGGGAGCGCATGAGACTAGATATCTGTCTCCTGATACCACTCCCCTGCATCTGGCCCTTGAAGTACCCTGGTTTCTCCATCATGGTTTGTAACCTGTGATGGACTTTTCCTCCAGGAATCTGTCCAATCCCCTTTTGAAGGCATCCAGGCCAGATGCCATCACCACATCCTGTGGCAGGGAGTTCCATAGACTTACAACGCACTGGGTGAAAAAATATTTTCTTTTGTCAGTTCTTACTCTCCCAGCCCTCAATTTGAGTGTATGTCCCCTAGTTCTTGTATTTTGGGAGAGAGAGAAGAGCTTCCCTCTATCCACTTTACTCATTCCCTGCATTATTTTGTATGTCTCAATCATATCCCCCCTCAAGCGCCTTTTTCCAGACTAAAGAGGCTCAAATGTTTTAGCCTTTCTTCATAAAGGAGGTGCCCCAGCTCAGTAATCATTTTAGTCACTCTCTTCTGCACCTTTTCCAGTTCCACTATGTCTTTCTTGAGATGCGGTGACCAGAATTGTACACAATACTCCAGGTGGGGCCTTACTATTGTTTTGTATAATGGCATTATAATTTATTTTCAATCCCCTTTTTGATAATCCCTAGCATGGAATTGGCCTTCTTCACTGCTGCCACACATTGGGGAGACACCTTCATGGAGCTGACCACCAACACACCAAGATCTCTTTCCTGATCCGTCACGGATAACTCAGAGCCCATGAGTTGATAGATGAAGTTTGGATTTTTTGCCCCAATATGCATTACTTTACATTTAGTTACATTAAAACGCATTTGCCATTTCTCAGCCCATTCCCCCAGTTTGGAGAGATCCTTCTGGAGCTCTTCACAATCTTCTCTGGTTTTCACCACACGGAAAAGTTTTGTGTCATCTACAAACTTGGCCACCTCACTGATTATCCCTGTCTCCATGTCATTTATGAACAGATTGAAAAGCACCGGTCCCAGGACCGAGCCCTGGGGCACACCGCTTTTCACTTCTCTCCATTGTGAAAATTTCCCATTGACACCTACTCTTTGTTTCCGGGATCTCAACCAGTTCTCAATCCATAAGAGGACCTGCCCTCTTATCCCCTGACTGTGCAATTTTCTCAGCAGCCTTTGGTGAGGGACTGTGTCAAAAGCCTTTTGAAAATCCAGATAGACTATATCAACCGGTTCACCCAAATCCACGTGCCTGTTGACCTTTTCAAAAAATTCTAAGAGGTTTGTCAGACAAGATTTACCCTTACAGAAGCCATGCTGATTTTCTCTCAGCAAGGTTTGTTCTTTTATGTGTTTTAAGATTTTCTCTTGGATGAGGCTTTCCACCATCTTCCCTGGGACAGATGTAAGGCTAACTGGCCTGTAGTTTCCTGGGTCCCCCCTCCTTCCTTTTTTAAAAATTGGTGTGACATCTGCCATCTTCCAGTCCTCCGGCACTGTGGCCGTTTTAAGAGACAAGTTGCATAGAACCGTTAAGAGATCTGCAATTTCATTTCTCAGTTCCCTAATAACCCTTGGGTGGATGCCATCTGGGCCCGGTGACTTGTTAATCCTCAATTTATCAATTAGTCCTAAAACCTCCTCTCTTTTAACCTGTATTTGATTTAATTCTTTAGTCAAGAGGGGCGGCTGAGGCAGCGGAATCCGCTCAAGGTCCTCTGTCGTGAAGACAGACGCAAAGAACTCATTCAATTTCTCTGTAATGTCCAAGTCCTCCTTAACCTCCCCTTTTCCTCCCTCACCATCCAGAGGGCAAACTGGTTCTCTGGCAGTTTTTAAAGAAGCTTTTATTATTACCCTTTATATTGCTAGCCATGCATTCCTCAAAATCTTTCTTTGCCTCCCTTATCATCTTCTTACATTTCTTTTGCCAGAGTTTGTGTTCCTTTTTATTTTCCTCATTTGGGGAGGATTTCCATTTACAGAAAGACCTCTCCTTGCACTTTAGAGCCTCTCTAACTCCACTTGTTAACCATGCCGGTGTCCTCTTGGACTTAAATGAGCTCTTCTTTCTTTGTGGTATGCACTTGTGCTGGGCCTCTATTATTGTTGTTTTAAACAGGCTTCATGCACTCTGAAGAGATTGGATTCTTCTAACATTCCCCTTCAATTTCTCTCTAACTAGTTTCCTCATCTGAGGGAAGTTTGCCCTTCGAAAATCAAGGGTTTTTATGTCTGATTTGGTTGACACTCTTCCTCCGACATGCATGGCAAAGGAAATTGCAGCATGGTCACTGTTCCCCAGAGGCTCAGTGACATTCACATCCCTGACCAGGTCCTGAGTATCACACAGTATTAGATCCAGAGTTGCCTGTTCTTGGGTGGGCTCCATGACAAGTTGCTCTAAGGCACAGTCATTCAGGAAGTCGAGAAACCCATTTTCTCTTTCTTGCCCGGATCTCGCATTGGCCCAATCAATGTGGGGATAATTGAAGTCCCCCATGATTACTATCCTATCCCTCTTAGGGATAGGATGAGCATGGGTTCAAATCCCAGCTCGGCCCTGGAAACTCAGTGGGAGACAGTGACAAAGGTCAACTGTGGGCCTTGAAAATGCCATTAAAATGAGTGACTTTTGGAGGCCGCTGGATGGCACAGAGAACAGTAACCGATTAGCTGTAACTGGTTAAGGGAGGGCATTGTGGCGTGAACATCCCAAAACTTGCGGACTGCCAATGGTCCGTTGCAACCAATATGGTCTGAACAGCAGGGTATCTATGGGGTTTCACAGAGGCCATTTTCAAACCTGCCAGGAGATTCTGGGGGTTGACCCAGGAGTCTTGTGTTTTGAAGCGTCATGCTCTGCCCTGAGGCCTTGACACCCTCCGGGAGTCCTGAGTTCTAAAGCCACTGACTTCTGCCTCGGTGCTTACTTTTTCCTTTTGGTAGAGCTGCTCCCTTAGGAAACTCAAGATTCTGGGTATGTATCCTTTCCATTTTGATTCTGCAAAAGAGATGCATGTGAGATACTTTTTGGGTCCCGCGCCTCCCTTGCTTGCATTATTGCACCTCACCAGGGAGGCTGTCGCCGTTAACTGCGAAACCTGGGATTGCTTTTTTTGTTCTTTTTGTGATTTGCAAATGCTGTCTCTCCCTTTTTATTCTGCCTGCTTGGCGTTGCTTTAATGGTGCCGAGGCCAGCAGAAAGCATTCCGCAGCCAAGGACAGTTGCACATAATTCTTGGGAGAGCAGCAGAAATTAGCTTTTCCACTTAATTTCTGTTTGATATACTGTATTATGTATAAATATATATATTTAAATGCAAAGGGTGAAATGAATTTGCTTCAGCAAACGGATGTCTCCAGCTACACCAGTTCTTCGATCTTTCTCTGCTATCTCAGGGCTTTCCATCTTTGAGCATCCCGTTGTCTACTTTTTTCTCCCAAATGGCCCTGAAGTCTTCTTTGATCTCCCCAAGGCCCCCTGGGTCTACTTATAGGAGTGCGAGTGTGGCCGGTGTGGGAAGGAGGGGACTGCACCATGGCCCTTGAACTGCCCGGCTTGTCTGAGACAGTGGGATGACAGTGGAATGGCAGACCCAGAACTTTGCTAGGGCAGTGGTAGTTCTTGGGATGGGGGAGGGAGGGGTGGAGAACTTATCCCCTCACTTTTTTAATTGGTGGCCAGCGGACTACCTGTTGTGCAGGCCTGTGCTATCTGAATGAAAGGCCAAGGGGATCGTGGCCCCTGATCAAGGTTACCCAAAAGGAGGGCCAATGTGTGCTGTGGTGGCAAAAACAGAGAAGCATTGAATGAATGGCTTGGGAAGGCTGGGTCCAAATTCATTTTATTTTATTTTATTTAGAATATTTCCCCACCGCCACCACCTTTCTCCTTGGAAAGGAACGAAGGTGGCTTACAAGCATCGAAAGACAATATACAAAGTTGGAGGCAATGAGAGCACAGCAGCTGCCAAGAAATATGAAATACAACATTCAAGGCTACAAAGAGATGTCTTACGTATTAAAGTTATGAGCAATAAGCAAGCAAAAGGGGGGGGGGGAAACGCCACTCAGAGAGGTGGAAAACTAAACATGGTCTAGCACAGGGCTGTTCAGCTTTGAACAGGCCAAGGTCTACTTTTTCTGGCCCAAAGTGCCTGAAAAGGGCTACTAGCACTAAAGCCTCTACTTACGAATTTTATCCGTTCTGAGCACATGCTCCTAAGTAAAAACCTTTGTAAGTAGAGCAGCAGTTTCCCATAGAAATGCATTGAAAACCAATTAATCTGTTCTGGAGGGAACAGATTTCAATGTGCCATGGCCCTTGAACTGCCCCGCTCTGCTGAGACAGTGGGCTGGCAGACCCAGAACTTTGCTGGGGCAGTGGTGGTCCTTGGGGTGGGGGAGGGAGGGTTGGAGAACTTATCCCCTCACTTTTTTAATTGATGGTTGGCGGGCTACTTTTGAACCCTTCGTGGGCTACCAGTAGCCCGCGGTCTACCTGTTGGGCAGGCCTGGTCTAGCACAAGATTCATGAAGCTGTCCTGAACAGGTCTTCCTTTCCCATGTACTGAGTTAAGAGAAATGATTCAATTAGACATTGATTGTAAACCAGAGATAGCATTGTTATTCTTGTTAACTAGTAAAGATTATGATGTTAGAACAAAAGAATTAATAGCAAATCTTATGACAGCTGCAAGACTAATTATAGCAAGAAATTGGAAATCTAAAACAGATCTCAGGATGGAAGATTGGTATAATGAACTTTGGGATATAGCTATAAATAACAAATTGTCCTGTAGCTTAAAAGTCAAACGAGGAGAAATGAAGAAGGACATTTTTTATGATATTTGGGGAAAAATTATAGACTTTGTATTAGTAGAAGGGAAAGGGAAAGATC